>OY728120.1:401440170-401667937 GCA_963277665.1 Viscum album
CTTTAACCTCCTGAATAATAAACTAGTGTTAATTTCTATTTACCTAACAACCTTTTTCATGTTCATTATTCGTTTTATATCCCTTATTACCATGTTATGAACATTATGTAATTATTTAAGTTTATAACCGTCATTTTTTCGATCTTAGGTACTTGAGTCAAAAATAAAATTCTTATAATTACAAGTTGATCATGTGGTGATATATCCATTATATCCAGAATTATGTTCATGATGTAGATATCATATATATCATATATATCCTGTATATACACGCATTTATAATATTACATAACATTTAGAGGTAAGAAATGAAATTCACAGTTCATGGAGACGGTAAGCCATACGTACGCATGAACGCTACTTTCATTTCTATTTCTTATTTAATGGAATGAAATCATAATTATATAAAGGTATAATATAGTTCCAGTATAATATCATATATAATATCATTTACTCCATCCTTTATACATCCCACATATGTCATTAACGATTCACATCACTTTGAGGGGGCGGTAGTCCGCACTTCCTAAAATGAAATTATAGCCTTTACCCATAATGGAAATCATAAAGTATGCCATAAATGAGAAATACAGAAGCATAAGTAAAACATAAAAATATTATATATCATATATAAATATAGTGACATCTTAATGTCCACCTTTGAAGGTGTTATATGAGTGTTGAACAATCATCGTTTCGTGAGGCAGAAATTCGCCATCCACAGAAACTGTATGTTCTTTAACCATTAGATGTAGGTGTGTGTAAGTGTAGCTCGAATAATTCTTATAAAAAAATCCTAGTATATTGAGGATACTGGTTTTGTTACAAAAGAAATTAATAAAAAGTTTTTAGGGGGTTGGAGAAGAAAAATAAAACAAAACAACATTAGAGAAGACATTACCTTAAAATCGGGTAACTCTTTTTGATTTGAGCCAAAGGCTTCCTTGGGAAGAGTTCTGCCCAAAGTGAGGCTTCTATGAGTAAGAGGGGGAAGTTGGGAGAGTATTTAGGTAGAGTTTGTCCGAGCCAAATGGCTTGATGGTGTGAATAAGGTGTTAGAGGTGGGGGTCTTTTATAAGTGGAGAGGAGGGGCACTCTTGGAAAGTAAAGAAAAGTCACTTTATTATAAAATTAATTTCGGATTTCAGAGGTCCCAAACTTATATAATTCGTGGATAAGGTGATAAGGGTTCGAAATATACCCATCCAATAGTCTTTGGACAAATGTAGGCCTTGGATTTCACATTATCTTTTTATTTTATTTAAATTGTTAAATAATGAGGTCATCGCCGCATCATCATGATGTCATAAATAATTTAATTTATTTAATGTCTAAAAATTATAAAACAAATACTATGAGGTAGGAAATCTTTTTAGATTTCCAATGACTATTTATAGTCAAAAATATGACTTTTATAACTCCATGTAAAAAATTGTTTTAATAAAACATTTCATGTTTGTGTTATTTTTTACTTTAACATTAAATAAAAGGTATTTATGTCATTTTCTAAATAAAGTGGCTCCATGGGGTCCCCAAGTTGACCCATGGATTGTATTGGTCGGCCATGGAACATCCAATGAGGGTTGGACATGTGTCAAGCTCATCTCATATTATTAAAACATTATTTTTACCTTAAACTACACTAATTACCTCTAATCGCGATTAAGAACTTAAAAGTTACTATTCATCAAAAATTATTTTAATCTCATTGAACCACATTTTACTTCTTAATGACAGCCATTTATGTCGGATTTTTGAAAATCAAATCACTAAAGTGGTAATATTTCATTTAAACGAAAAATTAGTTATTTATCTACCACTTAGTGGTTTCACAATTCATCAGAAATTGAAGTTTTTCAGAACAATACCAAAATTTCACCCTAAGCTATAATTGATATTCCGAATTCAAAAATGATTTATATTTTATGAACTTACAAACATATAAGTTGCATTAATTAATTTTATAATTAATTCTCGCTATCACAACAAATAGCGTGTTTTTAAGAAACAATATATATCAAAAGATTGACAATTGTTTATGTCCAATTTCAAAGTGAAATTAATTCTAATGAACACCATTGGATAAAATGGTAAAAATATATTCTAATTATACTTTAAAACCACTAAATATTATAATTTATCACAATAAATTATTTTTATTAAAAAATTTGTTTTAAGTATTTTTCACTATTCATAAAAAAATTGAAAGTTCTCCGAAAATTACAAAAAAATCAACTTAGGATAATTTCAATATTCCGAATACAAAAATGAAGTCCATTTTGAAATATAAAATTTATATAATTTTGAAAAGTGGGTATTATTATTCATAACGGCTACTTTGATTAGTCATGGTGTTTTAGAACTCGAATTTGCGTACAATGCAAGCTATTGCATTATTGAATGAGAAGCGTATTGTAGAAGCTCGGGGTGTTACACACTTCATGGTATATAGTGATGGTTCAATGAGGGGAACAGTCTGTGAACATGTATAGAATGATAATGTTCTACATTACACGATAAGTAATTAGAATTTTCATGAGAAAAAATATTCAAATCATATTCTAGAGTTAGATAAAGAAATCATTACATTGAAAATGTCACAACATTATCTCTATGGGGAGATGTGTGAGAAATATATAGATCATAAAAGCGTAAAATATGTATTCACATTGTAGGAGAATAATATGCACTTTCAAAGATAGCTAAACTTAATAAGGACTATTAGATATCAATCCCCTACCATCAAGTGAAAAAAATAAAGTGGTCAGTGATCTAAGAAATAATGATATGATATCCTTATTTATGATGAAATTTTTAAAGCATCCAATCTTCATAGACATCCAATGTATGGACATGATGATCATAAAGGAAGGAAAATCATCATTCCTTTCCCAAATGTATTCTCAAACATCCCCTTTGGAGAAGATAAATGATGTTTAAGGAGATTATATAGAAATACTAAATATGTTTAAGGCCATAAGAAAAGATAAATCTGCCGATTCTAAAATTTATGTAGAATGATTTCTATGACTTGGGCCATGAATATGTGTACCATAAATATTTTTTGAATGATTCATGTAGCCTAACCCACTCCTTCATCATAGGGATCATAAAGATGTATAGAGATCTCTGAGAACACCACTTGTGGTAAAATATGATGAAGGAGATCACAGAATATACATTAAAATTCCTAGTATGTCTACATTTAAAAGAGTAATAAAAAATGTATAAGGGGATGATAGTTCCATTACCCATAACTATGTTGAAATGTGAAAAAATAACCATGTACGTTTTCACTGGTCTTCAAAAAAAATCAAATATAAATAATTCTATATGGGATGTGGTGGATCGTCTTACCAAGACATCTCAAAACATTTAAATTTAAGAGGACTTCTCACTCGATAAACATTAAAAGATATAAATAAAAGAGGTGTTGAGGCTTTATGGAACACCAATATCTATTTTATACGATCAAGATTTCAGATTTATCTCAAAGATATAGAATTCTATACAATATTATCTAAAAATAGAGTTAAACATCAATATTTATTATCTCCCCTAAACAGATGGCCAATTTGAGAACAATATACATAAACTAGAAGTCATTTTGAGATCATTCTCAACAAACTTTAATTTAGTATGAGATCAACATCTTCCTCTTTTTGATTTCCTGTATAATAATATCATTCACTAAAGCATCCAAATAGATCCTTATGAAGTCTTTTATGACAATATATATAGAACACCAACATTCTGGGTGTATGTTGGTGAACACAAGCTTATATGACTTGAATTAGTCAAGGTAATGGGAGGAAATGTAATGTTCATTTACCAACACATTAGGGATTCTTGTAATCTAAAATAGATCTATCTTTCCAATCATCGATGAGACATTTTGTTTGTGGCTGGAGAAAATGTGTTCCTCCATATATATATTTGGAAGATAGTCATCATTTTTGGGTAGAAGGGAAATCTATGTCACATGTACATCGGCCCCTTTGAGATTCATGATCACAATTGAGTTATTCCCTATCATCTAGTACTCCCATAAACCCTTTCTAAAGTAAATGTCATATTCTGTGTATCCACATTGATGAAGTAAAAAAAATAACCCTCACATGTACTAAATTCAAAGGTGGAACAGCTATAAAATGATCTATCTTATGAGTATAAATCAGTGAGGATCTTGGAATGTATAGATAATGTTATATGCAATAATGAAACCCATCTAGTCAATGTAATTTGGAAAACCCATAAGTTTGAGGAGGAGACATTGGAATAAGAGGAATCCAATAAATATAAGTACCCTAAAATTTTGTCAATATAGTATGTAAAATTAAATTTTTATAGAGGAAATTTTCAATGGGGAAATAATGTAACGACCCATAATTTTATCAATGTCATTTCCCTTATAAATATATAATTATGTCATATTTATCAATATAATATTATATAATTCCCAAACAACACATGATAAAACCAAGTACATACCATTTAATTCATTTTAACATTACATTTAGAAAATACAAATGGCCATAAAAATTTATAGTAATACAATGGGAAAAATAAAAAAAAGATAACAATAATATAAAAATTTATATCTTCTCAATCACCCTGAATAATCACATTCAGAAAAAACATTGTAGAAATGAAGAAGAATGATAAAAAAATATGAATTTTAAAAATTAAAATATATATAACCTTGAGATAAAATATATTTGAATGATGAAGGAATAAAATAAGATGTTTTTATAGGATGTGTGGAACTATGTGACTATTACAAATCATACCATTGTAAAACTAATTTGATTGTTGGAATTGTAATCTGAATATTAGAATAGTAATATAAAAATTATGCAAAGTAACCTGACCATTATAATTTCAACCAAATATATTTAAATGTAAAATAATATTTAAGTATCTTATTAAATGAGTATATTACTTATTTAAATCATGATACAAGTAAATAAATGATTTAAATGATAAAATAAGTGTTTACATTTTTTATAAATCATAAATATTTTATCTGTATTTCAATAGAAACAATATAATGACTTAAAAGAATGTTTATTTTTATAAAATTGGTATATAAATTAATATTATGTTGTATTATAATGATAAAATAATTTTATGAGATCATTAGTAATTTTTAAAAGAGCTGGAAAATTAGTTATAACATTAAAATTTGTATTTTTCAAATAAATAAGGATTTTAATTAAAATTTTCATTTTTAATATTTATAAAATTATTATATTAAAGGGATTTAATTTTGGATACCTACACATAGAAAAATGTTCAATTTAATTTTTGGTATTTTTCTAAAATAAATGATTTTTTTGGGAATATTGGAATACTACAAAATACGATATTTAAAATTATATGCTAAATACATGAATTTTTGGGCAATGGATGATGTAAGAACCCATTAGTCTTAAATAACATGAATCATTTATTGTATATGGTATAAATATTTGTCACTATTAGTATTCTGGATTCAATATAATAAACTAATGGATATACTATTCAAAAACACCTCTCTCCTCCCTTTATAAATACCACCTTCCACCACCCCTTCTCCTCACAACTTATAATACTTGAAGCTTAAAAATTTTCAACCCAATTTCTTTACCAATATTATGCACCAAATCCTACTATTTCAGGCTCATCCAAGGACCTTTCAAAGGATCCTTAAGGGGTAACATAAAAGGAGACGACCAAAGGGATATGTAAACTCTAAACTAAATTTCTTTTAATTTTATTCTACTCCTACAAGTCCATTATTATCTAAATACACCAAATAAAAACAAAAAAATTATCCTTAATATGCTAATATTTTATTATTATGGTGTAATATCTATCTTATACCCTCCCTTATTTCATTTTTAATAGGAAAAATTTATTAACAATATGGTTGGTTCACCACCTCTCTGAACTATGTAATTATTTTATCAACCCTCTTAAATACTAGTTATAGAAACAATATTATGGTTTAATGTGAATATAATAAGTATATTATAAATTATTTAAAATAATATATAGTTTTAATAATCATTTAATTAAAAAAATGATTAATGTGTCTGTTATTAGGAAAAACAACCTAAATGAACTAACCACACAACGTTAACATTTCTACTTAATGAGTCATCCCTATGATAGAACAGAAAAAGATATTTGAGACCATTTAAATTTTATTCATTTCATGAATAAAATTTTATTTCATTTTTATATTTTTTTCATTTTAAACGAACATCAACAATTATCAATAAGTGACTCGAACATGGAACCATAAAACAAACAATCTTATAAAAATGAAATTAAAAATTATAACTTGTAAAAATGGTCATACATGAACATACTGAAAATATAGTAAATAAAATATATATTGAAAATGTTCATAATTATTTAATTAATGAATATATTTTTATTATATAGGATGTTATATTCATGTGTAGACTAAATTGGGAACTTAAGTTAAAGGATCTCTCCGAACACCCCAATTTTCTTAGGGTTATGATATTTCTCACTCTAACTCACATTCTTTCTCAATTATTTTTTATTGAATGCCTATAAATTATGTATATATGTCAATTTAATATATAAATATCTTATTTTGTCTTCCATTTATGGGTTAATACATGTTTTATGTTCATTTATTATGTTCCATCATTAAAATCATGCCTGATTATGGGGAATTTTCTATTCCTTAGTCCTTTTATGTTAATAATTTTAAAGACTGTATTCCCATTTATTATTTCTTTAAATTATTTAATATTTTAGGTATAATAAATTTTGGTTACCACTATTTTTCAATGATAATGGAATGAATAGTTATTCTTCATAATTTCTTAACTGATTCCTTTAGAAAGTGTTTTGGAAGTTCATCTATATACCTAATTCTCTACCCTTTCTCATAATTGTTTTCAACGGGAAAACTAAATTTTTCAACAATTTTTTTACTTGGATATTAACTTACAAAGAATTTAATTCCTTATTCTATTTGTATTCTTTTTGAAATCTCATTCGATTATGATATAAGGAAATATTATGCAACCCATTTCATTCTAGGGGTAATTTATATGGTTATTCATTATGATTTATTTCTTTTGTGGCACACATATGCATGTACATGTTTTGGTGGGTGGTCCAAGATTACACTCCTATTAATAATTTTTTTTCTATTTATATGCTCTATATTGTATTGGTGAGTAAACCTAATTTATTAATGGATTTTGTCTACAAAGTGATGTTTTCTTAGTAGTTATCCTTGCCTTATGCATATATCATGTTTTATGTTGTTCTATAATTCCTATGTTTCTTTGATCATATGATTCCATATTCACTATGATATTTCTCCATGTGATTATTAATGAGCCTTATATTTTATGATATCATATTATTCATTCTTATTCATATATTATGCTTCGTTAACATATTTATTATCTTAATAGGCTTAATAGCACCCCCCCCCCATTATTTTATGTATACCCTAGGTTATCCTATAAATTTTTAAGGACTGAAAGGTATTTAGAATCTCATTATAGGGAATAAAACAAATATGTTGTCCTGTAGTCACTTTTTCATGTATTATTAAATTTTTATTCCAATAACTCAAGGACTCAAAATCATTGGGTTGTGTCTATTATATGTTTATCTTAAATATAATTTAATAGTATGGGTCAAATACTTGGGTTTCGTTAAGAGGTGTCTAGTAGGTTATCTTATGAAAAGACATTATTTTAGATTATTAAGACAAGTTTTGTGTTAACCATTTTCTATCTAGTGGAATAAAAATGTCTATTAATTTAAAAATACTTGAGTTTAGTTAGTTGTTGTTTTTCATAACTCTCTAAAACTGTATTCCAAAAAGGTCATGGGAATGTGTTGTAATAAAATATTTTCTTTATGTCTTGTAATTACGAGACAATTAGTTCTGTTTCATCATAGTTGGCATTATAAAATTTTTTAGATAACATTATAGATTTTTATATTTTTTTTAAGATGATTTATGTGTAGATAACTTACGTTTGATTATTATTCTAGTGAAATATATCACTTTTGGTTGGTTGAGGTAATAATTATTATTTTATGGATTCAGATAGGAGAACATTTGTTAATCTCATGGGGATATGTCTAAGGGATATGTTTAAGTATTGGATAACATCCTTGAATTTGGGAATAAAGGATATTTTGTGGATTTCATTGAAATATCATCCATATGTAGATTGTATAAGTGGATGCTCGCTCTATAATAGATGTACAAAGGGATAATAAATAAGAATTTTGTATATTGGCTATAAATATCATAACTTGGTGTATGTTAGGGAATTATAACTACACACTCGGTTTGACACATTAGGGGGATATTATTTATTCAATAAAACTCTATTTATGAACCATTATAAAGTGTAAAGACCCGGAAATTTCAAGGAAAATTTTTTCTTAATTTTTTTTGGAATTTTACAAGAACGCAGTTTCTGACGGCGCTTGATTCCGAGGCCTGGTGTGCCCGGAATTTCTATCTGAAGTTTAGCTCATGTACGTTCAGTGAACGAATGAGCGTGAATTTATAACTTTTGATTCGGTGCTCGGAATCGAATTCCGAGGGCACCGATGGAACCGTAGCACCAGTAATTACTTTGGAACGCCTTTCCTGGAATTGTGGTTGCTCGTTATGAGTTGTTTTAATTTGTGGATTAAGTGTTAGTGAAATAAAATTTTCGTTAAGAATTTTATTTCTTTTTCCATGAGTTAGAACCTAAGTGTAGGAGTTAGGGTGGGACCCACTGTTGGTTAGTTTTTCTTGAGTGGATTAAAGGTGAGGTGGGTCCCACATGAGCCCCCACCTTTTCAAATCCCTTAACTCCCTAACTCCTCTTAACCCCCCACTTAAGTTGTGTAACTCTTATAACTTTTTAACTTCCCATTAATTGGGTGACTTTACCTCTCCTCTCATTAAGTATGCCAACACCCAATTAAATTATTTAATTTAAGTTTTGAATTTTTAAATTGTGGCTTAAGTTAATAAAATAAGGGTGAGCCTTATTTTATTTTGGTTGGATGTTGTGTGTGGACAATTGAGGAGAGAGCTCTTCATCTTCATCATGAAGAACACCAAGACTTCGACGAATAATGTCATCACCGTAAGAAGATATCGACGTGTCGTCTCTTCTCCTCTTTGCAGCCGGTGTGTTTCCGAAGATCGACGGCGCACCCTCTTTCGATATTCTTCCTGTGTCAACAAAAAGGAGACGCCACTTCCTCCTCGGGCGTTCTCCATCAACTTACGGAGCTTCACCTCATGACATCATTTTCTGCGGTGAACCCCTATTCTAGCTACGCTCAAGGTAGGTGTTTAAATATTTAATTATTTCGTTCGTGAATTCTACTTTGTCGTCCTTCGTGAATTTACGACCAGTTGCTATCACGCGGGATCGTATGGAAAGTAATGTAAGGCACCGTCGCGTCGCGCCGTGAAGTTGAACAAGGACGCGACTCCGTCGCGCCGCGTCGAAGAAAACCAAAGACACCACGGCTAGAGCGGGGCCGCGGCGGAGGGGCGCGGTGTCGTCGCACCACACCGGATGAACCAGGCCGCAGTCGGTTCCGGGCCACGGCGGAGCAGGGTGACCGGCAGCCAGTTCCGGGCCGCCGGTTTCGGCAAAGGAGGAAGGACCGGCCGTCGCCGATCCTTGTTGGCAGAACCGGCCGGCCGGACAAAGGGAAAACCAGGGTAATTAATTCCCCCGACCGGCCAAGAAAAACGGCCCCCATTTAATGGGGGTCCGCAGTTACACCAGGGGGGCAGGCGCCCCCCCCCCCCCCCCTTCCAAACGGCTCGGTCGGTTGGCCGAGCACCTGGCCAGCGCGTTGTTCCCAGGCCGGGCCGGGCTGGGCCGCACCCAGACTGGGCCGCACCCAGGCCGGGCCGGCCCGCGCCCAAGCAGGCCGGACCCGGTTCGGGTCGACCCCGGGGGTATCGGGTCGGGTCGGACTGGGCCCGAACCCCTTAATACCGAACCTTTTTTGGTCGGATGCCCATAACTTTTTCTATGGGTCTCCGATCGACGTACCGTCAGCGGATATGCGATCCTTGGATCGAGACAGTCGTTTCGGTATATCGCACTCAATGTTTTGGAACACTTTGGGTTCGGCCGGGTAGGTTCGGATACGAAACCAACCGGGCCCTCGGAGCGGAAACGCTTATATCTTGAGCTCCGAACGTCCGATTGACATGCCGTCAACTTTGTTGATTTACTCTTGATGATATGGAACATTTGGCATACTTCTCCTGAGTTTTGGTTGCTGTTGGATAGTGGTCGTGTTGGATTGTACCCGAAATCCAACCGGGCCCTTGGAACGGAAAAGCTGTTATCTTTCAGACCAGACGTCCGTTTGACGAACCATCAGCGGCATTGGTGATCTCGTTGAGAAACGGTCCCTATGAGTATACCCTATGAGATTTCGGGGTACAGTTGAGATACGGCTGGGTTGGTTCGCTCACAAAACCAACCGGGCCCCTGGGACGAAAAGGCTAATAACTCACAGACCGGGCGTCTGATTGACGCACCGTCTGTTGCGTTGAGACCCCTATGACGAGGCAGTACTTTGAGATACTTCTTCGTGGGACTTTGAGATACTTGGAGTATTGACCTGTAGCTCATGGAGCGGACCCTCCCAGAGACGAGCGTGCGGAGTACGGAGACCGTGTAGCCAACAGAGACCTGACGTCTACTTGACCGACTCGACTTGGAGTGAGTCGACTAGCCCAGTCGACGGAGCACTACTTTGTTTGGGTGCAGACCCCTGGCGGATGGAGCACTACCTGTGTGACAGTGCAGACCCATGGTACTCGTCCGGAGAGTACCTCAGCAGGCTATTAGGGGGTGTGCACTATTGTGTTTGGGTGACATACCCTGGCAGGAAGCACTACTGTGTTGGGGTGGCTGACCCGCGGTACTCGACAGGAAGAGTACCTCAGCAGCCTTAGGTTAGTGAGCAGTACCTCAGATTCATGACAGGACCACTGTACACTCCAGAGACGGGCCCTTCAGCAGTTACAGTTTCGATAATTAAAATCCTGGTTTGAGCTGAGTCTTTGTCCTTTGTGTTTACCTCATGATTGAGATGGGTCACTTGATAACTTAGGTATATGTATGGGCATATACATGGGTGGTGGTTATCCGTTGATTTCTTAATCCTTGTGTTCCTCGTGATTGAGATGAGTTACTTGATAACTTAGGTATATGTATGAGCATATACCTAAGTAGAGGTTATCTGTTGAGATCTTCTTTGTGGTTATCCTTGTTGGTTTTAGTGAGACCTTGAGGGTCTCGGGGTCCCTACTGAGTATTGTTATACTCACCCCTGCACGGGTTATTCCCGCACCTCGTTGTGTTGGTTGCAGACGACGGGCAGAGCTGACGGAGGCCGAGTGTTCGAGGACTAGACGGTACCCGGAGGTGGACCACACGACGAGTCAGTATCCGGAGGTGGACTTCACGGTGAGATGACATCAGAGGGGGTTAACGGGCGAGATCATTGAGGAGCTGCGCTATTTGTACCTACCATTCAGGTAGGATCCGTGGTGGACGATCCAGGAGATGCGCTATCTGTACCTACCCTTCAGGTAGGATCCGAGGAGGACGACCCAGGAGCTGCTTCCTTTCTTCCAGCTGTTTGTCTTTTTCTGTTGTACTTTCATTCAATTGTAGTTGTACTTTTATTTGGGTTTGTATTCTGACCCATTTACTTTTCAGAACTTTCTTTTGTACTTAGTGTTTTACTTCTGCTTGTACTCTGTGGTTTTTTTTTACTTTTATAAAGGCAATGCCTTCCCAGTTATCGGGATTTACGCCTTTGGTGCTAGTCGCCAGCCCCTGGCCTATGGAGGGCAGGTTTGGGGTAGTCACGGCATGGGCCCCGAGGATGGGTCGTGACATGAAGGATTTAATTCCTAACTAAATTAAGTTATTTGGTGAAGAATTATGAGAAAACCCAAAAAAATGAAACCATATTTTACCCAAGAGAGTTATAGGTTTAACCAAGTGTGATGCAGTTGAAATGAAAATTTAAAAGGTTGAAATTAAGGTATCATTAGAGAACACATCATAGGTTTGTTATTTCATATTCATATACTCTTATTCCTTTGGTCATTATCATAGCTATTTTATTTTTATTATTTGGTAGAAATAGGATCACAAAAACAAAACTGAGAAATGTATGTATCTAAAATCCCTAATGTCTTATAACTCAATGAGGGAGCATACATAAATGGTTGAGAATCTTATTATATTACAATTATGATATTAAATAGGATTTTCATTACTTACCTAAGGTAGGTAATATAATACCATAATTTTAACACCACAATATTTTATGGAATTTCTCTTTTAAATATATCATCTTTGATAGATTTTGTTGCATGAAACACCAAGCGTAAACGAACCATGATATACAATTAAATATTCTCATGACTATTGGAATAGTAATGTGACTATTAGGAATAGTAATCTGGACATTAGAAAAATAACCTCACCTATGAAAGTATAAATAAAATTTACATATCCCATAATTTAAAATATGATATATTTAAAACATGGAATAAGGAAATTAATATTTTAAAAATGATAAATTAAGTGTTGGTATTTTTCTAAAACATAGATGTTGATTTATATTTTTATAATTAATATAATTATTTTAAAAATTGTTTTAATTAAATTTATTCATAAATTAATATTTTCTTCATTATAATTATTATATAATTTTGTGAGACCATAATTATTTTTTCAAAGTAACTTAAAATCGTTTATAATATTAAAATCGGTATTTTTGAAATAAATGGTGATTTTATTTTAAAATTAATTTTATCATATTTAGAAAATTATTTTCATAAAATAGATTCCATTTTTTAAATATATACATTGAAAAATGGTTAGATTTAATTGTTTTATTTTTCTAAAATAGTTGAATTTTCAAGAATAGTGAAATACGGTAATTTATGGTATTTAACATTATAAGTTAAAAACGTGAATTTTTTAGTAATTTAGAGAGTAATGAAATATTAGTTAAACATAAAATTCACTAGTTTCCATACATAGCCACAAAAATCAACACTATTGATGGTCTTAAGACAGAATAATAAATAAATGAATAAAATAATCAAAAACCACACCTCTCCTCCCCTAAGAATACAACCCCTTCTCTGTACACCTCCTAAGATTTTAATCTTGTATAAATTCAAGCCCATTTTATTCCCAATACTCTTTACCATTTTTAATACCTACTTTTCTTACCAAAAGACCAAATACAAGTGTCTTAAGGAGGTTCCCAATGAGATGATATTCAAGAGGTAAAATCCTCCTTCTTTCTCATTTAATTTCTTCTCTTTTATTATCATCTCCTAACCTATACTATCCAAAGTGGAATGGTAACTAAAGTATCATATATATAATTAAATTTTATTTTTCCTTTTTATTATCCATCATCAAATCCATTCTCCCCTTCTTTTATTTTTAAAAATGAAAATATTTTCCATGATATGTCGATTCACCGCATTCATGGACGATGACTATTCATTTTCGATTACTTCATTCAATTATATTCATAAAACCATTATTATGGTTAAAAAATATTTTTATATAAATATTAGAAGTTATATCTTGTTCATAAACCAATTATTAATCATAATATTAAATAAAATTACACGAGTTCATGATGGTCGTAAAAACCACCAAAATAAATTAAGACATTTTCATCAACACTTTATCTAATGAATTATCCTAATACTCTATAACAAAATTATATATAAGACCATTTAAACTTATTTAATTTCATTAATACTAAATTATTTCACTTCTGTAGAATTTATTCCCATTTTACAAGAACTAACGTATTTATACTCAAGGGAATCGACCATAAAACCATGAAACGAACAATCCCGGAACAACGAAATTAAGCATTATCACTCATCGAAATGGACATAAATAAACATAATAAAATTATAATAAAGAAAATATATATTTAATATGTCTTTAATTAAGTAACTAATTAAATATAAATTTATTATCTAGGACATTAAGTACAAGTGAATAATGCTTTCAGACATAAGTTAAGGGTTTCTCAACTCACTTTTACATCTCTTAGGTATATTCCTTTGTCAACACTTATTTCTTGTTTGTGTTGTACATAATTACTTTTTATATTTCAAATAAAGAAACTAATAATATTAATTTAATTCTATTTCATTTTATAATTGTACATCTTTTTAGCTAAATAGTTTCAATTCAAAGTGGTATTTCTCTCAAGAATTTCTCGATGATTTAATTAGAGTATTCTCATCTATGTAAACACCCTTTGTTTGATCTTATTCTTAATTAAGTTTGATCTCTTATGATACCATCGACCATATTTTTTTGAATTTTATATGATCAATTTTATTTTGTATGCTCAATTTGTATATCATTCATCATATTACATTGGGTGATTAATGATTATGTTTATTATTTGGGGAAGGTTATTAACATTTCATATGATAGTCTCAATATGAATGTATATATTTATTATGTTTTACTCATTTCATATTAGAAACGAAATGGACTCAGAAAGTGATTGGTGGGGCCTTATATATCCCCGTAATTCATTAGTAGGTATCATAAGACAAACTAGTTTGGGTATTGGCTGATGTCTTACCCAATTATGTATGGTGTCTTTGATGGAACCTTGATGCTATGTTTAGGATATCCCACATTATCAATTCCCACATTATGAGGTTAGTTATTGATAATCTATGTGATTATTAAACTAGTAGAATATATATGGTTAAGTTTCATTCTCATTTGATTATTTATATGGAATTATTTTATTATCTTTTATTCCATCCATATTATGTTAAATATTACGTTTTAATGGCATGTGTTTTTATTCATTAACCTTGGATTATATTTTATATTTATTTATGATAGCTTTTGTTGTATGATTACCCATACTGAGCATCTGATCTCACCCCTTTATTAGTTTTTTTTTTTTTTCAAGATTCCTATATATATATTATGATTGACTTGTAGGTACAATATGGGAGAATAGTGGTGTTTCCAATGGATTTACTATGTTGTATTTAATTTAAAGTTGTAATGTAATAATTATGTTTGTATCTATTATTCCAAATATAATAAAATATTAGGTACTTTGGGATACTATCACGTGTACTTAGTACTAATGTAATAAAGTGAGGAACGGACTTTAGGTTATATTGTTTGGGGTATTTACAATTGGTATCAGAGGAAGTTTAGTTGAAACTTTGGAAACTAGATTTAAGAAAACATAGATTAGACAAACATAACTATATAAATAACTTTGGAAATATTACCAAGGTTAACAAGCATATTTTTTTGAGATTAATTATACATTAAGTGTTTCACTAGTTTTAAAATTTCATAATCTAATATTTTGTAAGACATTGTTTATAAATAGAGCCTACTAGAAATAATGGAAACTATATCAACGCATATATTCCATGTAATTATTTCCATCCAATACAAGATAAGGATGTTGAATTTGGATATGCAACTGGAGATGAATAACTTATAACTATACTAGGACAACTGAATTATTTAATGAGTAATAACCTTACTCACATGGAGTATCTTGATCCACAATGTGGTGTAACAATGTCACACTACTTCATGCACTAATAACCTCCATCATTCTATGGGACTAAAAAACCATTTGTATATGATCAGTGAATAAGTTTCTTAGAGAATATATTTCTTACATTAGGAAGTAACATAAGGGAGAAGGTTATCATATAAGTTTATCATCTCTTGGGAGATGAAGATCAATGGTGCTAATTAGTTCAAAACACAAATGAGGTTGAAGAAATATTAAATATGTAATGGAAGGATTTTAAGTAATTTTCTTGTAAAATATTTCCATTTCAAACAGCGAGTATATAGAGAGACAATTATTTATTCCAAGATATAAAGAGGATGGAAACTTTTATAAGTATATATCCAACTTTATAATGTTATAAAGGAATTTTGAGAATTACATACAGAATAAAGGAGAAATAATGACCAATTATTTTATGGTTTTAACCCAATTATATGAAAGGAACTAGTCTCCCAAACATTCTCATTATACAATAATGTAGTATCATGTTCCATAAATATGGAGAAATAATCTTCCAAGACATATGGATTTGAATTTAATCCAGATAAGAAGAGGGATTATGAGTATACACAAAAAGGAAATAAGGCAAAATGAAAGAAGAGGAAAAATATAATTTCCAACATTAAATAAATGTAGAAAGAAACATCATGGAACATTGCTATTGGTAATGGGAGTTTTTTGCAAGATTGAAGAAAAAGGACATCAGGCCCATGATTTAAAGGGCATGAAAGAAGTCAATAATGTGAAATACTTCAACTGTAAAGAGATGGTACACTATTAATTTGATTGTCCTAGACGTCAAGGAAACTTTCCCAAAAAAGGCCTAGAGAACAAGGCCATTCATATGTAGACACAAAATTTGAGGTTGAAGTTCTTAATGATGTGGTTGTAGGTAATTTAATAATCTCCTAAAATTTATCTAAATATTTATTTAATACTTGGTCATCTCATTCTTTTATATCTTCCCAATTTTCTATAAAAATTATATATTTCAAATTCACCTTTATAGGAGAGTTTTCATTCAAAAAACCTAGTGGAATCCTTATTTCAATAATGATGTATCAAACAGTTCCTATTATGAAACATAAAAATTCTCTAATTGTAAATTTCATTATCATACCTATGGTCAATTTTGATATAATCCTTAGTATAAACTAGGTTTAAAAATATAATGCAAAAAATTATTACAAAGAGAAGAAAATTATTATTCGTGATGAAGATGTGAAATTTATTATCTTTAGAAGGGAGACTTCATCATCCACTACTACAAAACAGGACATTAATAGTGTTGAACTTTATCAACACTAGAAAAAAGTGTTGATAAAGGTTTATGTTATCAGTAATAAAAAAACACTGATAAATGGTACCTTTTATCAAAGCTTTTTTTAGCACTAATAAAGGCTCCATTTATCAGTTCTTTTTTTTCACTAATAAATGGTACTCTTTATAATAAATTTATTTTTAACACGAATAAAGGTCCAAATAAAATTAAATAATTAAACAAAAAAACAAAAAAATATATTAAAAAACATTAAAAATTTTATTAATTAAATAATTATTGTTAAAGTGTACTCATTTTTATTTATTCAATTTCACTCAATTTTAAGATCCATGCACTTAATAATAGATATTCATTAAAAATATTAAAATATATTTGTAAAAAAAATATTTATATATATATATATATATATATATTTATAAATTTATAGTCACTAAATTTATACATTTATCTATTTATAATTATAAATTAATAAGTATTATTTTCTAAAAAATTATTTAAATAATTATAAATAAATAATTATATAAATTTAAATAATTATAAAATTTATAATAAATTAATTCAAATAATGAATATATTTACTATATTTATATATATAATTTTATAAATTTATTTACAAAAAAAATTATTTATGATTATAATTATAAAACCTTTATCCGGGCCAAATTAATTAGAACTAATAAAAGGCAAATTTATCATCACTTTTTTAGTGCTGATAAATATGGCTTTTATCATCATTTTTTAGCACTCATAAAAGGTATATTGATTAGTGGTTTTTTGGAAGAACTGACTAAACTGTTCTCAATCTATTTAAAAAACCCAATATAGTCATGAACCCATCGCGATATTTAAATATTTCTATAAAATCCACCCTCTATCAACACTCCCCCTCATTGAATTGAAGATTTAATCAAGGCTTGAATAATTCCAAGGCTCAAATCCAAGGCTTGAATAATTCAAGGTTCGAAAAAATCCAAGTCTTGAACGAATTCCATAGTTCCAATATATATACTTTCTCTTAGACTTCTTTATGTTTGAAATGATTTTTTTAGACCAGATCCTTGGGATGTACTAATTTATTCCATACCACACTCAAGTTGAATGTTAACATTGATGATTTTCTTTCATATATTAGAAGGGAGATTAACATCTTCACATTATAAAATAGGGATTATAGGCATTTCATGCCTGACTTGACCATTGGAAACTAGGAATGATTTTTTCCCCTCTTTATATCATGATGATGGACAATGGGGAAAAACTATGAGATATGTTTCCTCCTATAGTTTAATGGTTTCAAAATATTTTTATTGATGACCTATATATTTTTACACCTAAGAGATATATTGGGTTTTCTATCAATATTATGTCTAGAGTTCATTTAATTTCTAATCCACCTTATCATATGGCTCTGATGGATCATTGTGAGCATAATTCTTCGTTGTAGTACATAGATTCAAAGGGACTTATTCAGAAAAACATGTCCTACTAAGGATCACAAGTTTCATTTTTCATGATGGAGGATTTCATATTGAAGTAATGTGTTAACTACAATAAGATCTCTATTTTCATAAAATTTCCACATCCATCTAATAGATCATATCGAAGAGGAAGTCTCGCTAGGGGAATCCCAAGAGTTGTTTAATTTAAATATCTAATTTATTTTTTTAATTATTAACAATTCCCCAATCTAATTATTAAAAAATATCAATAAATTTTTTCTTTTCATCATAAAAACATCTCAAAAAACCCTTTTTACATCAGTATTTAAATGTATCATTATCTAATAAAATCAATTTTTTACTGTCATAGATCAATTTCCCCTTTCAAACACAATTACCATAAATTTTTTCCAACCCCAAATTAGAATACGGTACGACTAGTTTTCTATACCTGTGTAATAATATTTCCATCTTTGAAATGATAACCCACTTAATAATACTTCTTAAAAATCACTTCATTTCCTTAATAATTCAATTAATAAACACTATGTATGTTTTACTTTAATCCATCTAAAAATATATCATTCTTTAACATTTCATTTTATTTCCAACATCGTTTAAATGAAAACAATTTATCTTAAGAGATTCACTATTTCTAAAATAATAACTACCCTTTGAACTTGTAAAAAATCTTTAATTACATCACTTTACCTACCATGTGAGATAAACAACCAATATCTAATATGAAAGCATGTTTATTTTGTAAATCCTTCTCTGTGACATCAATTAAAAATTTCTATTACATTACATTCTTTTTCATATAATACATTTCTAATTATTTCTTCATATTTATTTATGTTTTAAAAAAATGATAATCTTTCATAAAATTATTTAATTTTACCAATGTTCAAGGAGTTCATTAAATGGTTCAAATTCATCATCCAATTTTACTTATGAAGATTCTTCTCACATCTAAGCAATTTTTGTAAGAGTGGGACATCTCCCATTTAACTTAAAACCTCTATATCATCCATAATTACTATTATTTATCTCATTATGACTAAAATTTTATACTATGTTCCCAAAATCCCCAAATAACCCATAATTTCCATGAAAAAATAAATTTTCTTATAAATCTTACTCTTCGTCTACTTTAAAATAATTCTTTCTTAAAACCTTTCTAGTCCTAATTCTTGAATTAATTTATCAACTAATAATTTTGAGATATTTAAAACCTTTACCATTATTTATAATATTACCATAAATTATTTTTTCTATTCCATATTTATTTTAAATTGCAATTATAATTTTGATATGTTTTCAGGCATTTTATATACATTAATATTAAATGTAATAATTCCTTAGGTTGTTACATCACTTATTCCAAAAAAAAGGAATGGTGGTTATCAAATTCTATATATGTGGGAATTATTATTAGAAATTATATTTATGAATTCATAATTTTTGGTCTACATGTATTGGTTCCACCCATAGTATTATCTAATTACCATCCATGCATATGAAATAACTCTTTATTTATTAAAATTTTTTACCAATACATTTTTATATCTTCTAGTTTATTGAATTAAAGTTTATTATTCTTGTTTATCATATTTGGGTTTCTTATTACTCTTTAATTAGATGTATTATATATTTATTTATTTAGGGTATTTAAGAAAGACTTGAAGGATCATTTTAATAGAGGTATGACTATCCTTATTTATATGATTAAAAGTATTAAAAGTTAGATTTTTCCTATAAATATAGAATTCATAGAGGCCCTAGAGATTCATATATCATATCATGTCCCCACCAATACCCCTTGAATCATATAAAATAATGTTTATGCACCCAAAATATCACCTTAAAAAGATAATTAGTTAATAACTAGTTGTAGTGTTGCAACTCTCACAAATGGGAGGCATTACCCATTTTAGAGAAAACTATACTATACAATTGTCATCCTCATCAACTTTTTCTCAGTAAAAGTTATTTTTGAAATTTGTTTCTTGAGACTCATTCCCAATCTCTATTAGGTTTCTTGTACTACCTTGAGCTGTAGTCATCCCATGAATTAATACTTTTTAGAGTAATTCAAGAATCATAGGTGTATTTGCACAAGAGATGGAGTATCTGTGTCAAAAAATCAATGATAAATGTTTGGGAGATGAGCTAATGAGGATGACAGTTGTCTATAAGTTTCACCTTTAAATAAATTTATAGGACAACACCTACCATAGTGGAGTATTTATTTTCTTAAATTAAATTACCAATTTTCATCAAAGCATACTGAAATTTTTTAAAACAATCAAATGTTTGGTTTCCCTTATTATAATTATCTATACCTTTAACCTTTCATAATGAATATCTTATGTGTATTTATTTATTTATTGTACAAAATGAATATTTTATGAACCCAATAGGATGGATATGAATCAAAAATTTATGAACACTAATTGTTTGACAAAATATTATAATTATGGAGTTAAATACATTATCAAGTTTTCAATAGAAAAAGCATACGACCCTTACCAAATCCTTTTTCCATGTTTACATTGTTGTTATACAGAAAACATTAGTCTGAAGTAGTTGGAATAAGATTAGATTTATCACATAATATATCAGAGCTATAAATGTTGGACTAAACATTGGGAAATACTGAATGAGCACACTGATTGGGATGGTTCTTTGCTTTCTGGATCATTTGATATGAATACTAGTGTAAATGATGATGGAAATTGAATAGAAGAAATGGAAATGGACATTGAATATGGCCTTAGTGGTTTTCCAAAGTTGTTTGATAAGTTAAATAGTTTTGCTAAGAGACCATTGTATACTGGTTGTACTAAATACACAACATTATTAGCTATATTGAAGTTATATAGTTTTAAAGCTAGTAGTGGATGGAGTGAATCAATATTTATAAAAACTACCTGGTCTCCTAAATAAAATAATAACAAAATAAAATGAACTACCATGTCAAACATATTATTCTAATAAAATTCAATGTTCAACGTTAATAAACTCTAAAAAAATACATGCTTGTCCAAATGATTTCATATTATTCTGCAAGGAACATGAATCACTCATAAAATTCCCTAAGTGTAGGGTAGATCAATACAAGAAAATGAATCAAGTCCTTAAAAATATGTATGGTAATTTCCTATAATTCCATGGTATAGAAGACTATATGGATTTTAGGTTACCATGAGACAATTGACAGGGCATACAGATACAAGAATTAAATATGGCAGCCTACATCATACAGTAGATTCTTCTTGATGGAATAAAATTGATTATGAGTATCTGAGATTTGTAAATGAGTCATGAAACATTTGTCTTACATTATCTACAAATATAATAAATCCTTTTTTTGTACCAAGTAGTACTCACAATACATGGACCATCATGTTGGTAAATTTTAACTTTCCTACATGGTTATGCATGAAGCAAAAATACATTATGTTGTATCTGCTTATATCTGGACCAAAGTAACTTGGAAATGATATTAATGTCTATATGGATCCATTGATTGAAGATCTGAAATTGATATGGGATATAGTTATTACAATGTATTATGCTCATAAAAGTGAAGAATTCACATTGAGGTCCATGTTGTTCGGGGTGATAAATGCCTTCCTGCTTATCAAAATTTAGTAGGTTATAGCATTAAAGGAATATTAGGGTGTCCCATTTGGGAAAAAATCACATGCTCAATTCAGTTGAAACATTCCTCAAAGATTGTGTTTTTTGGACATTAAAAATTATTACCTCAATGATATAAATATCTATATTGGATGATAGTATTCGATGGGAATATCGAACAAGGAACAATACTATCTCCAATAATGGGTGATCAACTACTCGATAAAGTAAAAGATATTGACATCTTTTTTAGTAAATAATTTCTAAAAACCCTTATGAAAATATTTTGGAAGAAGAGATCAATTTTCTTTAAATTATCGTATTAGAATTATTGGTATAGAAGAATTTTTTTTCATGTCATGCAGGTAGAAAAAAATGTATTTTATAGTGTTATTGGAATGTTACTAAATGTTCTTGGAAAAACAAAAGATGGAATCAAGGCTAGGTTATACTTGGTCGACATGGGTATAAGGTAAGAGTTAGAACCATTGAAGAGTATAGTGTGTACTTTTATTCCTCCAATATCTTACACTATATCCAGATAGGAAAATTTAAAAAAAAAATCTTTCCTTAATAGTATAAAAGTTCCCGAGGGGTATTCATAAAATATCAAGAATATCATGTTAATGTCTAATTTGAAGTTAAAAGGACTAAAATAACATGAACTTCATGTTTTGATGCATTATTTGACTCGTGTTACCTTCCATTGCAATCTACATCAAAATTTACAGCATACATTAACCATACTCTACTTATTTTTCAAAGCCATATACAATAATGTTATAGACCCGATCAAGTTTACAATCATGAATAGGGAGGTTGCAGTCATATTATGTATATTAGATATATTATTCCCACCATTATTATTTGATATAATGGTCCACCTAATGGTTCACTTGGTTAGATAGGTTCAAATATGCGGTCGTTCCCATTATGGTTGGATGTACCCCCATTGAATGTTATATAATGATTTTGAAAGGGTATTTCAAGAATCGAAGTCGACCAGAAATATTTATTTCATAACGATATATTTTTGAAGAAGATATTAAATTTTTTATCGATTAACTATAATATGTAGAGAGTATCAGTCTCCCAAAGTCTCATCGTAGAATATGCCTTATAGGAAAAGGGATTTTCTAAAGAGATGTTGTTACAATTACCTTAACAGATCAATAGAAAGTTTTCCATTACATTTTCCATAATAGTTAAGATGTTGATCCATAAATTGAATCCCACAATGAAATTCCTTAATATTTGAATCCACAAAGGGCTGAAGAATGGCTACAAAATACACATAATCAATAGTTTTTAGGATGGTTCCAATATCAAATTTGTAAGAAGTTATCTGAAAATATGAATTCAATTACTGAATGACTCTAATGGCTATCCAGGGGACCAAATGAAAATGTTATATCTTACAATGTTTTTGTAATCAATGATTATAATTTCTATAAAAAAGAATACTATGACTAAATTTCAATACAAAACAATTGTGTTAAGATTGTGGTGGAAGCGATGCAGATATCTGTTTCTAAGGATAGAAATACAATTTATGAAAATGTGTCATAATTTGGAAATATTTAATAGATATAAGAGTTGTATTATATAGCATTTCATGTGCTGATTTTCCATTACAAATGGATTGACAATATGAGTGTATTGAAAGTTGATGAAATGGTCTCTGTAAAGATAAATTTCAGTGTGGAATGGGAAAATTATGAGCCATTCACAATGGAATCATAATAAATGCATGTGATTTATGTCTCATATCCATAAAACAAGAATTGTTCGATTTTCCTGCTAGCGACTAAAATAAATGGCGGGTCAGATGAAAATTCAATCAAGGATGATCCTTTAATTAGTAGGTCACAATAATTTCATTTCGATCACAATGTAAACAATATCTTCTATGTTATAAAGGACCAAAAATAGGGGATTTTGTTTCTAGATAGAGAAAAAATCCCTAAAACCTTTAAAAAATAGAGAGTTCAATGAGATGGTAAAAGGTATTTTTAATATAAAATTTATTCCCTCATAATATTATATGTTATCTACAACATTAACATAATATAAATTAAATTTTTGACTTCTCATGCACACAGTTTATTCTACAAAAGATAATGTTACCAATCCCACGGAAGAACAAACTGTAATAATAGAAACCCTTTTGCAAATATATAAAGGTAATGTTATGATATAAATTCTCTATTTTATTGAAAAATTATATAATGAAACGGTGATTTAATTTTCATTATTCCATGTATATTTTTTTATTTTAGAATATTTTTTTCTATATTTCATGCATTTCTCCACCAAAACATCTAAAAAATTCTTCTCCCTCAAAATATTTTCACCACTATAGTGTTGGAATTTATCACTTTCCTTCATGTTACCTCCACTACCTTTCTAGAAAAAGAAATGACACTACCTATGCTCAATAATAGAGGTAATCTTGATGTTTTCATAGAAAAATAATTATCTATATAATTAATGTATTGTTTTATATTTATGTTTAATTTATTTTATTTTATTATTACTCGCATAATAATTGTTTTCGTATAAAGGTGGATTCTTTTGTTCAATTTGGGGTGGTATGTCCATATTTCATGCCTTTCGACACCAAAAAATCTATAAACTTCTTCTCCCATAAAACCATTTCACATCTATAGTATTAGAATTTATCACTTTCATACAAGTTACCTTAACTAACTTTTCAGGAAGAGCAATGACGCTGCCTCTTTGAAATCACAGTGGTAATCTTGATATTTTTGTAGTAAAATAATTTTCCATAGATTTAATGCATTATTTTATATTTATGTTTAATTTATTTATTTTTAATATTACTCACATCGGAATTTTTTTCTTAGTAATGTAGATTGTTTTCTTTGAGTTGGGGTGGTATTTCCATCCTTAATTCCTTTCTACACAAAAGCATCCACAAACTTCTTCTCCCTAAAAAACTTTCCACCTCTGTAGTTTTGGTATTTATCACTTTAATTTATGTTCCCTCCACTGCATTTTTAGTAAGAGAAACAATGAAACATTTTCTAAATCACAGAGGTAATTTTTATGTTTTCATAGTAAAATCATTGTCCATAGAATTAATATATTGTTTCATATTTATGTTAAATTTCTTTCTTTTAGTATTACTCATATAATAATTATTTATTATATAAAGGATTTTTTCTATTTGGGTTAGGGTGGTTTTTTCAAATCATTTCATGATTATAGGAGATTGGACATTATCATGTAACTGAGAAATTGAAAATAAGGAAATTTTTCAAAAATTCATACAAACATCATGAAAATATTAATTCCTACTACTTATTTAATTTATTTTTTCATCATTTTATCTACTGTTTTTAAGTTAATTTCCCTATCATTTGTATCTAATTCTTTTTTATATTGTTTTATAGTTATTTTGGGAAGTTATATTCTTCTTTCAACTATCTAAAATAATCCACAAAAGAGTTAAAATGTTTCATCCTTCCAATGTTACTAGTATTTCTATTGTCTTTCTTTTTCAAACTACAAAACACCATATTGATTCAATTTTCTTAGTCAAAAACTATTTTTCAGCAAAGAACATTGGGCCAATATGTTGAGTTGGTAGTTCTATAAATAAATATAATATAAATCATGGTACCATTGATGGTTAGTATTTTTTTTAATATTTTTGGGTGTGTAGGAATCATCCGCACCTAAATTTGACACACAATGTGACTGGTATAACTCCAAGTGCTTCTTTTTTTTTAATTGACATTACTTTTATCAAAAAATACAACTAACATACTCAAAACCAAGAAAAAATATTCACTTCGTTTAGATACTTTAATAAAATGATCCGTAAGTCATTTTTGATGTGTAGTAATCATTTTCATCTCAATATGATACACGATGTGAACGCTATGATTCAAAGTGTTCATTATTCGTTTAAAATTAACATTTTAGTTCAAAAAGTGTCACTCACCAAAAAAAATGCACACAGATTGTCTTTATAGTTTATTAAAATGATTTATAAATAACTTTTGATGTGTAGTAATTGGTCTCACGTCAAATTGATACACTATGTGATCGGTATGAGTCAAAGTGTGTGTTTTGAGTTTAAAATGACATTTTCATAAAAAATACAAGTGACATACTCAAAACCAAGTAAACAAATTTTTATTGTTTTTATATTTTTTAAAAATTATCCATAAGTCATTTGGTATTTTTATGAATCTTCAACACCTTAATCTGACACATGATGTGACCGGTATCACTCCAAGTGCTTCTTTTTTTAAAATTGACATTAATTTTAGATAAAAAGACCACTCGCATACCCAAAACCAAGAAACAATATTTTGTTTCATTATATAAATTAATAAAATGATCCATAATTCATTTTTTATGTATAGTAATATACCTCACCTCAATATAATACAAGATGAGCCCAGTATGACTCAAAGTGTCTATTATCAGTTTAAAATTGACATTTTAGTTCAAAAAGTGTCACTCACTGAAAAACAAGAAAACTATCTTTTATTTTATTTATTATTTATGATAATTATTAATAAATTATTTGTGACATGTAACAATTGTTATCACATCAAACTGATAGAATATGTGACTGTTATGAGTCAAAGTGTGTGTTTCCAATTTAAAATGACATTTTCTTAAAAGGTCAAGTAACATACTCCAAACTAAGAAAACAAATTCATATTATTTTTATACTTAATTAAAATTATCCAAAATCCATTTGTAAAGATTATTAATTAGATTATCCCAAATCCAATGCACATTGTGACTGTTATGACTCCCTGTGTTCAGTTTTATTTAAGATTGACATCAATTTTAGTAAAAATGAAAATTAACCTACTCAAACCAAATAAAATTCCTTAATATTTTTTTAATACATTATTAAAATGATCCGAAAGTAATTTTGTTTGTTTAGGAATCATTTTAACCTCAATATGATTCATGCAGTCACTGGTATGACTCAAATTATATCATTTTATTTAAAATTGACATGAATTTTAGTAAAAAATAAAACTGACCTTCTCAAAACCCACAAGATGCATTTGGATTGTTTTAATAATTTATTAAAACAATCCATAATTCATTTTTTATGTGGATAAATCATATATACATCAATCTGATGTACGATTTTCCCAGTATGACTCAAATTGTTTGTTATTAGTTTAAAATCAATATTTTAGTTCAAAAAATTTTACTCATTGAAAACTAATAAAACACACTAAAATTTTCTTGATAATTTATTAAAATGATTCATAAATAATTTTTGATATGTAGGAATTGGTCTCACATCAAACCAATACAAGATGTAACCGGTATGAGTTAATGTGATGTTTATAGTTTAAAATTATATTTTAGTAAAAAAGACATGTGACATACTCAAAACTAATAAAAAACATTTGGATTGTTTTTATAATTTATTAAAAATATACATAAGTCGATTGGGATGTTTATTAATCATATGCATTGCAGTATGATGCATGGTGTGATGGTTATGACTCCAAGTGCATCTTTTTATTTAAAATGGACTTCAATTTTAGTAAAAAGGCCAACTAACCTACTCAAAACTGAGAAAACACATTCATATTGTTTTGATACATTAGTAAAACGATCCATAAGTCATATTTTATGTTAATAAATCAATATAATTTTAATCTGATGCATGATGTTCTTGGTATGACTCAAACTGTCTGTTTTCAGTTTAAAATTGATATTTTATTTCAAAAAGTGTCACTCGCTGAAGACTAATCAAACTCACTAATATTGACTTGATAATTTAAATAAATGATTCATAAATCATTTTTCAATTGTAATTATTGATCTCACATCAAACCAGAACACGATGTAACCGTTATGAGTCAAAGTGTGTGTTTCTAGTATAAAATGAAATTTTTGTAAAAAAGACAAGTGATGTAATCAAAATCAAGAAAATGCATTTGGATTATTTTTATACATTATAAAAACAATACATAAGTAAGTTGTGGCATGTAGGAATAATTCTCACCTCAATATAACATATAGTGTGACTAGTATGACTCCATGTGTGACTTTTTATTTAAAATTTATATCAATTTTAGTAAAAATGACAAATACACTACTCCAAATCAAGAAAAAACATTATTATTATTTTAATACTTTAGTAAAATGATCCATAAGTAATTTTAGATGTGTATGAATAATTATCACCTCAATATGATACATGATATTCCCAATATAACTCAAAGTGTTCATTATTAGTTTAAAATCAACATTTTAGTTTAAGAAGTGTCACTCACTGGCAAATAAAAAATTCAACCAAATTGTATTGATAATTTAGGAAAAAATCATAAATAATTTTTGAGATGTATGAATTGGTCTCACATAAAATAGATATACAATGTGACCAGTATGAGTTAAAGTGTGTGTTTCCTGTTTAAAATGGCAGTTTAGTAAAAAAGACAAGTGATGTATTAAAAACTGAGAAATTGAATTCATATTATTTTGATACTTATGGAAAATGATACATAAGTCATTTTATATGTATAAGAATCATCCTCACCTCATCTGATGCATGTTGTAACCAGTATGACTTCAAGTATGTCTTTTTATTTAAAATTGACATCATTTTTAGTAAAAACGACAACTAGCCAACACAAAATCAAGAAACTGCATTCATATTGTTTTTATACTTTAGAAAAATGATCCATAAGTAATTTTTGAAATGTAGGAATAAAAAAAACCTAAATTTAATACATGATGTTCCTATTATGACCCAAATTATAAGAACTCAACCTTAAACATTACATATTCTTGAATTAAATGAATAATTCACATTGAGGATATTTTCAGGTTTAGAGTTCTAGAGAATTAAGTCATAACATTTACATAACAACATTAATATTACATATATAAAATTCTACTCAGTATCCATTTTTTTATAAAATAAAAACTCTAAAAAAAAGAGTCATGTCTAGTTCCATGTTTTAGATAGTAACAATTTTCCTTGATCTCATCCTTGACCCTATTCATATTTATGTCCTGTGAAAAACATTTCAAAACATGGGATGAGCATAAAATCTCATTAAGGATTATAAAATAATGAAAATAAACATTATCCCAAATAAAAATCTATGAAACTATACTTTTCAATCATAACATATGTCATGAAATCATAATATTTATGAATAACACCCAGAAATCATAAATCTTAATGGTAACTTATGGAATTCATAACATACTTACATTGTAGCTACCACAGCTACATAGGGAGTCACATTTGTAAAACCCATCACATTATATTCCCTAAATCTCTTAGGAGAAAAATTAACGTTTACCTCAGTCACGTTACCCAATGCATTGGAGATCTATCTCGGAATCACATGCCCAAGGTTTATCACAGAACCACCCGTATACATAAACAATGCCCAATAACCATAATCATAACACATTACACAAGCATATAGGAAATATAACATTTCCATATTCCAATCACATTATATAAAATTAGGATATTGAAATAAACAATGCTTTATCAAACCATTTTCAAAACCATTTAAAAATTTTAACAAAGATATTTTTGAATCAAAGTGTCCCATACCACATTGAAGATTTTAAATAAATTTTCATTTGAAAACATTAATGTCTATATAAATAAATCCTCAAAACCATTTTACTAAAACATGGACTTTAATTATAAATATTTAGAAGAATGTATCTTTAAATCGTTTAAAATGCTATTTTAGTTAAAGAGTTTTTAATAAAATGAGAGATGCTTGAATAAAAATAATTGAGGAATAAAATTTAATCAGAACTTTATAATATCATGCGAATAAATTTATTCAAGATATAATATTCCAAAGGACATAATATACACCGTATAAGAGAGAATTGGTGCATAACAACATTTAAGTCTCACTGGAATGTAAATTGAGACAAAATCCCTTATAAAGACGGTATCCTTAGATTAAGGATAAAACAATAACATAATTATGTGTGACAAGTATAAATACACCCAATATAAGTGGATATTAATTGTAATACAATAATATAATATTCACACATATTTATATCACAACATAATAAAGAAGTAGAAGTTTAACCCAAGGAATTGAAATTGGGTGAAAAAGTTTCCCTAACAGAAATTCGGAAACCTAACGGCATCACTTTATAATTCATAAAATGGGTTAATAAGAGATAAAAATGGTATATCATCACTTGGACATACAATTTAAATCAATATGGATATATAAGAACATATCCCAACATAGAAATATGTAAATTAAAAGACATAAAAAAATAATTCTTTCTAAAAAAAGAAGGGTGATAGGTTCCCTCTACGATTTGGTAACATACGAAACATACACCCCATAAAATAAGGATCATAAAATGAAGATATAAATACCCATAAATTGAATTATATTACACATTGAATACAATCATAGGAATTACATACACCACACAAAAGTAAATAGTGTCAAGTGTAACGTGATTCATAACGGGAATAAAAAGTGAGATGAAAATACCATACCATGTTGCAATCAATTGAGTCATAAGACCAAAAGTTAATAATCACCAAATTAATCACATAATACTAAGAATATAAATAGAATCATGATAATATATATCAAATGGAAGTACAAAATACACCACATTTAATAAATAAGTGGCGAACAATGGAAATCTCACGAAATTAAAAGTGAGATAAGAAACCTCCTTACCTCATGCCTAACTTGACTCGTTTGTTCCTTGTTCATCCTGAATAATAAACTAAAGTCAATTTCTACTTGATTAAGAACATTTTTCAAGTTTATTATTCTTTTTATATCACTTATTACCATGTTATAAACATTATTCAATCATTTAAGTTAATAATGGTTGTTTGGTCAATATTTTGTACTTGAGTCAAAAATGGACTTCTTATAATTACAAGTTGTCCTTTTGGTCAATAGTCCTTTATCTATAGAATTATATTCATGATTTAGATATCATATATATCATATATTTCCAGTATATATATGTATTTATAATATTACATAACATTTAGAGGTAAGAAATGAAATGCACCATTCATGGAGACGGTAAGTTGTACGTACGCATTAACGCTAGTTTCATTTCAATTTCATATTTTAATGGAATTAAAACATAATTATACATATTTATATTATACTTACAGTGTAATATAATATATAATATCATTAAATCCATCCTTTATATATCGCACATATGGAATTAACAAGTCATATCACTTTGAGGGGGCGGTAATCCGCACTTCCTCAAATGAAATTTTCAGGTTTTCCCATAATGGAAACCATAAAGGTATGCTATAAATAAAAAATGAATAATAATAGATAAAACATAAAGAAAATATATATATCATATATAAATATAGTGACATCATAATATCCACCATGAGTGGCGGTAGAAGATAATCGAACAATCATCGTTTCGTGAGGCATTAGTTTGTCATCCACAGAAATAGTATATTCTTCACCCATTAGATGGAGGCGTGTGTAAGTTTAGTTCGAATAATTATCATAACAACATCCTAGTATATTTAGGATACAGTTTTTGTAATAAAATAAAGGAATAAAAAGAGTTTAGGGGTTTCAATATTAAAATAAAATAAAAGAAGTTAAGAGGAAGTGTTACCTTTAATTTGGGTAACTCTCTTTGGTTTGAACCAAAGGACTTCTTGAAGTGCCTTCTGCCTAAGGTAATGCCTCTAAAAGGAGGATATGGATCTTGAGAGCTTATTTTGTATGGTTATTGATTATCCAAGGGGCTTGAGATGTGTGAGGAATGAGTAATAATTGAGGGCTTTTTATAAGGGGGAGGAGGGGTTCTTTAGGAAAGTGTGAAAATATTATTTTATTATATAATGATATTCAGTTTCTAAAAGTCAAAAACTAATTAAAGTAGAAGATAAAATTACTCATGGTAGAAATAAAATCATCCAATAATAATTGGACAGGTTTTTGATGTTATTTGAATATTTATAATCTTATTTATATAAATCATTTATTAATCAGGTAAATACTGCATCATTATTGTGTCATAAATAATTTAATTTATTTGATGTCTAAAAATTATAAGAAAAAATACTATGATGTATAAAATGTTTTTATCTTTCTAATAAAAATTTATATTTGAAAATATAATGTATATAACCCCATTTAAAAATTAATTTACTAAATGATATTTGTTTGTGTCATTTTTGCCTTGACATTAAATTAATTAATCTAAAGTGTCATTATCACTCTTAAGTGGATCCATGGGGTCACAAAACCGTCCCAAAGATGATAATGGTCGGCCATGACTCATTAAATAAGGTTATTATAGGTTTTAATGTAATTTTATATTATTATGATATTCTTTTAACCTTGAATTACCATGTTTACCTCTAACTGCGGTAAATAAAAGTCAAAAGTAACTATTCACCAAAAATTATTTTCATCTTATTGAACCAAATTTTACTTACTAATAAAAACCATCTATGTTGGATTTTTTTAAATTCAATTCATAGAAATGGTAAAATTTCATTTAATTTAAAAAGTCGGTTTTTTAACTACTACTAAGTGGTTTCATATTCATCAAAAATTGATGCTTTTTAGAAAAATACTAGAAATTCAGCCTAAGAAATATTTGATATTCCAAATTCAAAAATGATATCTATTTTACCGAATTCAAAACATAGAATTCGTATTAATTTATTTAAACTTAATTCCTATTGTCAAAACAAATAGCGTGTTTTTATGAAACAATAACTATCAAAAGATTGATACTTGTTTATGTCCAATTTCAAAGAGAAATTAATTAAAATGACCAACATTGGATTAAATGGTAAAAATATATTCTAATTACACTTTAAAACCAATTAAAAAGATAATATAACAATATAAATAATTTATATTAAAAGTCACTTTTGAATTAAAATACTATATTTTTCACTATTCATCAAAAAATGAACTTTATCAGAAAAATACCAAAAATTTACCCAAAGTAAATTTTGATGTCCCATATCTAAATAAGAATTTTATTTTGTCAAATATAACATATAAAAATGACCAAAACTATATTTAATGAGGGTTCTCCATCAAAAGGTAGTAAATCGACCTTTTACTAAATATTAGAGTATTCATGCTTAAAATTAGATTCATTCATATTTTAAGCCCGTAAATTTTATTGGATAAATGTAAAAACATTTAACAAACATGTATAATCATTTTTTAGTTAGTTCTGTTTACTCTCTCCATTACAATGGCTAGGCATTAACTACCATTTAAAGTAATTTTATTATTTTATTATTATTTCAGTATAACTCAATGTTAGGTGCAATGTAATATTTCCAAGAAACATGTTGTTGTGTATCGAGTATGCAATCAAACATAGCATCCCCTTTAAATTAAAATTAATATTTAATTCACAAATATTAATAAATATGATAATTTCTTACTCATTATTTACCTGGGATGTTACATCCTTCCCCCCTTTTGGAAATTGCATCCTCACAATTTTAAAACTAGGCTTGGAAACTTAATTTAATGTCCCACATTAGAAAAAGTGTCAATAAATATATAACTTTAAATAAAATAAAGAGAAGTACAAAGGTCACTCGAGATAACTGATACTATGATTCCCTGAAAAAATGGATATGGAAGAGAAAAAAAACCATCAAGTTCTGATGGAGAGAGATAGAAAACATGATTAGGAGAATATTAACCACTAGAAAATCACAAACTTGCGATGGGTTAAATAGTCTTTGATTCCCCAATAGGAAAATTTAACAGACAAAGTTTTTTATAAGTTACTTTTCATTTATGAATCTATTTATGAGCTTAACTAAAAACATAAGTAAACATACTTACTTGTCATGTAGACTTTCATCCTTTATTAGATTTCTAACACAAACTCATATTTCCTCCAAACGATGAGTATTCAGGATGACTTTTTCACATTAAAAGTGCTATAATAAACTTCGACAGAATCACATAATCCAAAAAAGATGAACTATATATTTCCCTTGTCTTTAGATATTAACTAAATCCAAAATGGTTAGTATGAGAACATATAATCCCCCAAAAGGATAATCCTTTATAAAAATAACTACTTCTATTAATCTCCAAAATTCAACAAAAAGTACCCAAAGTTCAAGAAAGACCATTCAATACACAATTGACCTTATAATTCATCAAAATAATCAAAACTATTATTGAAACACAAAACTCAGAAGGATTTATATCACATTTTCTTCCACATTACATCGTAATATTTATCCCCAAAAACATCAACTACTCTTAAAGTCTCATACTGAAGTGTAATTAACCTACTCACATATTATCTATGATTGGTTAATCATTTCCATAAATAACCCAAATCTACATATATTCTTCCAAAATAGTATTTCAACCATTACTCCATAATTTAAATCCTAAGGTATTCTATTTTCTTTAATCATATAGTGTTCCAAAAAGAGATAATGTCTCCCAAAATAACCTTTGTCACTTAATCACAAAATATTTTCCTGTACTAATAATGTCCATTTGATAAAACTTATAATCCCAAATTAAATTATTCTTGATCACTAAAATCATTTAACTAAAAATAATTAGTCATACTAACCAGGGAATTCACATAGTCCAATGGTAGGCGATAAATCTAAATCACATTTTGGTTGTAGGTTCAATTCTCGCATCTTTTTCTGACGCGATGGGTTGTCACACAGTCTGCGTGTTGTCCATTTTAAAAAACTAAACAATTTCATAACATTACAAAAAAAAGAGACAAATTCCTCCAAAATAACCATAACATAATTTATCCTCAAAGGTTATGTAATACCTTTCATTTTTCACCCCAAAATGTAATAACCATTTATCACCTATAAAATAACTATGACTCTTTCTATTATTTTAACCATTATGGTTATGTCACTTTTGCTTAAATTACACCCTAACCTCTAAAGTTATCTAAACCTACCTATGATACCAACTATAAAAACCTGACCTTAAACACTATATATTCTTCAATTAAATGGATAATTCACATTTAGGATCTTTTCAGGTTTAGAGTTTTAGAGAATTCGGTCATAAAATTTACATAACAACATGAATATTACATGTAGAAAATTCTACTTAGTATCTATTTTTTCATAAAATAAAAACTCTAAAAAAATAGTCATGTCTAGTTCCATGTTTTCGACAGCAAGACTTTTCCTTGATCCCATCCTTGACCCTATTCATCTTTAAGTCCTATGAAAAACATTTCAAACCTTGGTATGAGCATTAAAATCTTAGTAAGGGTTATAAAATAATGAAAATAAACATTATCCCAAATAAAAATCTATGAAACCATAATTTTCAATCATGAAATACCTCATTAAATCATAAGATTTATGAATAACACACAGAAATCACAAATCATCAAGGTAACTTATGGAATTCATAACATAATTACATTGTAGCTATCACAGATACATAGAGAGTCACATTTGGAATACCCATCACATTATATTCCCTAAATATCTTAAGAGAAACATTAATGTTTACCTCTGTCACGTTACCCAATGAATTGAAGAGCTATCTTGGGGTCAACTGCCCTAGGTTTATCACGGAACCACCCATATATGTAAACAATACCCAATAACCATAATAATAACACATAACAGAAGCATATAGGAAAGATAAAATTTCCACATTCCAATCACATTATATCAAATTAGGATATTTAAATAAACAATTCTTTATCAAACCATTTTCAAACCCATTTAAAACATTTAATCAAGTGATTTTTGAATCAAAGTGTCCCATACCACTTTCAAGCTTTTAAATAAATTTTCATTTGAAAGCATTAATTTCCATATAAATAAATGATTAAAACCATTATATTAAAACATGGACATTAATGATATATATTTAGAATAATAAATCTTTAAAACATTAAAAATGATATTTTAGTTAAAGAATTTTTAATAAAATGAGAGATGCTTGAATACAAATAATTGAGGAATAACATTTATTCATAACTTTATAATATCATGAGAATAAATGGATTCATGATATAATATGCTAAAAGACATTATATACACCATATAAGATTGAATTGGTGTATAACAACATTGAAGTCTCAATGGAATGTAAATTGAGACGAAATCCCTTATAAAGACGGTATCCTTAGATTAAGGATAAATCAATGAAAGAATTATGTGTGAAAAATATAAATACACCCAATATAAGTGGATATTAAGTGTAATAAAATCAGAGGTTATTCACACATATTTATAGCACAACATAATCAAGAAGTAAAATTTTATCCCAAGGAATTTAAATTGGGTGAAGAAGTTTCCCTGACAGAAATTTGACAGCCTAACGGTGTCACTTTAAAATTCAGAAAATCAGTTGACGAGAGAAAAAAGGGTATCTCTTCACATGGACATAAAATTTACAGTAATATGGATATATAAGAACATATCCCAACATAAGAATATGTAAATTAAGACATAATAAAAAGAAGTATTTTAAAAAAAAGAGAAGGGTGAAAGGTTCCCTTACCGATTTGGTAACTTACGAAACATACACCCCATAAAAGAAGGATCATAAAATGAAGATGTAAATACCCATAAATTGAAGTATATTACACCTATAATACAATAATGGGTAGTATATACACCCCACAAAAGGAAATAGTTGCAAGTGTAGCATGAATTCTCATGGGAATAAAAAGTGAGATGAAAACCCCTTACCACGTTGTAATCAATTGAGTCGTAAGACCAAAAGTTAATAATCACCAAATTAATCATAGAATACCATGAATATAAAGATAATAATGATAATATATATCAAATTTTAGTACACAATAAACCACATTCAATAAATAATTGGCGAACAATGGAAATCTCACGGAATTAAAAGTGAGATAAGAATCCTCCTTACCTCGTGTCCGACTTGACTTGTTTGTTCCTTGTTCTTCCTAAATAAGAAACTAAAGTTAATTTCTACTTTATTAAGAACATTTTTCAAGTTTATTTTTTTAAAATCACTTATTACCATGTTATAAACATTATGAAATTATTTAAGTTAATAATGGTCGTTTGGTCGATATTTGGTACTTGAGTCAAAAATGGACTTCTTATAATTACATGTTTTCCTTGTGGTCAATATTACATTATCTCCAGATTTATATTGATGATTTAGTTATCATATATATCATATATATCCTGTATATATATATTTATAATATTACACAACATTTAGAGGTAAGAAATGAAATTCACCGTTCATGGAGACGGTAAGTTGTACGTACACATGAACACTACTTTCATTTCTATTTCATATTTAAATGGAATTAAAACATAGTTATACATAGGTATATTATAATTCTAGTATAATATCATATATAATATCATTAACTCCATACTTTATATGTCCCATATATGGGGGCTCTTCTTTATTTGAGATTTCCCTTTGCCTGCATTATTTTCCCAGCCAATTCTCCTCTCCCCAGACCCTGCCTTCGGATGGATGAGAGTGTTTGGGTCCAATTCCCTTAATATATTCATATCAACAGAATTCATTTGATCCTCATGAGATGTTTCAGCCAACAAAAAAGGCTTCTCCTGCACTGATTCTGATTCATTTGATTGCACATACCCTCGGCCCATATACTGCTGCAGGTAATGATTTTCCTCCCATCCTCTAACTGAGGCCACTGATAAGGGAAGCTCCTTCTCAACTCTACAAATTCCCAAGTCCTAGTTCAACCAGGCAAAGATGGGAGAAGATTGGGAGTGCTTTCAACTAATTATGCACTCCAAGGAAGACATGCTAGAGCAAGACTTACGACCCAATGTATCAGAAGATGAACTCAAGAGGATTTATAAACAAAGGTTGCAAGTTGATGCTACAAAGGAGAAAGAAGTCTGGATAGATAAGCAAGGTAGAATTCTGGCCCGAGGATTTAACCAGAGAAGAATCAACTCAGAAGAATTTATACAGAAAATAGAAAGGATGATCTCCCATCTTGAAGAGATCATCAGAGAAGATCCAGGCATCCAGGTTAGTTTGCTGCACTGGGAGCTTTATAGAATAGCTGGGTCAAGTAACATTAGTCTTGTGTTTAACCAGTTTGTGAGCACTTTCATCACATAGTGGTAACTCTTGTGAACTCCGGTTTCCCATTTTTCATAAAAATGGTTTTAATAAAAATTAAACTTGGATGGATGTGAGGCGTTAGTTTGTCATCCACAGAAATAGTATGTTCTTCACCCATTAGATGGAGGGGTGTGTAAGTGTAGTTATAATAATTCTCATAAAAACATCATAGTATATTTAGGATACTGGTGTTGTTATAAAATAAAGGAATAAAAATATTTTAGGGGTTGGATAAGTAAAATAAAAGAAAATAAGTTAAGAGGAACTGTTACCTTTAATTTGGGTAACTCCATTTGGTTTGAACCAAAGGACTTATTGAAGTGCCTTATGCCTAAGATAAGGATTCTAGGAGGATGATAGAGATCCTGAGAGATAATTGGGTTAGGTTTTTGACGATACAAGGGGCTTGAGAGGTGTTAGGAATGATTATGAAGGGAGGGATTTTTATAAGGGGGAGGAGGGGTTCTTTAGGAAAGTGTAAAAATATTGTTTTATTATATAATGATATTTGGTTTCTAAAGGTCCAAAACTAATTAAAGTATAAGATAAGATGACTCATGGTCGAAATAAAATCATCCAATAATAATTGTATAGGTTTTGGATGTTATTTTAATATTTATAATCTTATTTATTTAAACCATTTATTAATGAGGCAAATACTACATCATTATTGTGTCATAAATAATTTAATTTATTTGATTTTTAAAATATATAAAACAAATACCATGATGTTGGAAATATATTTAGCTTTCCAATTAATATTTATAGTGAAAATATAATTTATATAACTCAATGTAAAAAATAATTTACAAAAAGATATTTGTTTGTGTCATTTTGGCCATTACATTAAATTAATTAATCTAATGTGTCATTATCACTCTTAAGTGGATCCATGGGGTCCCTAAATTGACCCTAAGATGCCCATGGTCGGGCATAACTCATCCAATAATTTTAGGACAATTGTTAATGTAATTTTGTATTATTATGATATTCTATTTACCTTGAATTACCCTATTTACCTTTAACCAGGGTAAATAAAATTCAAAAGTTACTATTTGTAAGAACATGGACCTTCCTTTTAGGTATGTTTTCCCTTTCTGGTCGTTTTTAAGAAAAAGTGGAAATTCTATAAATTTTCGAAGTACACGTCGTGTACTTAGTTATAGCAGGTAGTCGTGTGTTGGCCGTGTAGCAGTCGTGCACACAGCCATGTGGGGGTGACCTGGAGGCTGCCTAAAGCGGAGTATGGAAACAGAGAGCACATGTTGTTTACTTCAAAATTATACTCTGTGTACCTTCATTTTTTTCATTAAATGCATTGGGGTTGAGTCTAATCTCCAGAATTCACTTCTTTTAGGTCTCATTCGACCGAGAGCTTCGTACGGCCACAGATCTTTGATGAACCCTTGTGCGAGCATCCTTCCTCCGAATCGAACATTGTTGGTTGCGTTGGAATCACTTCGGTGAGTTATCTATTCTCCTAGAGCTTCATCTTCTGATTTCTCCTATTTTCTGAGTTATCATGGGTTGAATGTTTTAAACATTTTCTTATATCTATGGAATTCTAAAGTGATTTAGGCCTTGAGATTCAAGTATATTGATCTCCCAACATCGAGGTAGGTTGTTGGTACCTTTCTATTGAAAGTCTTTGAGTTTTATGTGCAAATTTTCTAATACCCATGAATAGGGTATTGCGTTTTTACCATTTTAGCCCTATTTTTTGCATATTATGCTTGTCTTCTTGAGTAGATTATAATTGATTGTGAATAGGGTGAATTGGTGTGCTTTGGCCGTGTTGCCCATGCATGTTTTTCCTATTTTGACATTTGGGTCTAGTTTTCCTTTTAGGATACTGTTTACTTTCCCATGCCTAGTATTGTAGGATGGTGTAACTGTTGTTCTGTTATGTTGTTATGTTGTTGAATGTTATCCAAGTAGTTCTTGAGGTTTACCTTGGCTGATACACACTACTACATTTTATTGACTTAAACAAGGTCAGGAGAACCTGGTGTATAGACCATATGCATAATGGACGTTGAGGTATTTTCCAGAGTGTCTTTTTTACATACGATGTGAGACCACAATGGGAATTAGCATTGAGTGCTTCCTCAAAGTTTCTATAGTTCCTAGACACGGTCCACAGGGGTAATCGACATTGAGTGCTTCCCCAGAACACCTTTAGTTACCGATATGATACTATAAGAGGAATTGACAGTGAGAGATTCCATAAAGATTCTATGATTAAGCCAAAAAAGAGGGGTTATACTGAGTGTATTTCCCATAGTGTTTCTTGTATTTTGGTAGGTAGGACCAGAGGGGATAGACTATGAGTACTTCCCATAGGGTTACCTTTTTGTGTTTATCTGCCTGTTTAGTTGTTTCCTGATATTGAAACTGTGGATTGTTTACTGTTGAGTACTTTCTTGTTTACTATTTTCTATTCTTTTACCTGTCATATATTCACTAACTGTTAGGCACAGATATCATGGTGGTTTCCTACTGGTATTTAGTCTTACACCCTATTTGGGAAATGATTTTGGGCCCAAACTGATTATATTGTTGCAGGTATAGACAAGGGAAAGTTCCCTTCTGCCTGTTTATGCACTTCCTTATCATTTTATAGATTTTGTGGAATGTTTGTTCAGTTATTACCTATCCATATTGACTATTCCCAATAATTCATTATTGATTATGATATACTTGACCCTTACTGATCATTTTACCTCACCCTTATTTTGTTTCTTTCCCTAGGATTCCATGAAGTGAACTAAGAAAGATATACAAGGATGTTGTATATGGAATAAAATTATTCTCAAAATAAAAAAAAAATTATATTGTAATTAGTATATTAATTTGTAATACAAGACTCATGTATGTATTTGTTTTACCAATACTACTAAAATCTTTAGTCCTTTGGGATTCTATTCCTTATAATCATGTCAATTTAATGGTATTAGATGTTGTATATAGGCTTACAGGGGGCAGGTCACTACAGAATGTTTCTAAAATAAGTATATATATATAATTTTTATTATTGAATTCATGATATTAAACAATTATATATTAAACCTTTCATGGGTGATTCCATTTCAATCATTCTTTTGAAATGATGTTTTTTCATCTATGTCAATATCCTATAATGTTTCCTTTGTCAAAAAATTGGATATTTTTCTCAACCATATATCGTATTTCTATGGATGGATTATGTAACATCCTTCCCATATAGAGAAGAATCCCATCACTTACTTTCTCTTGAATAATAATATTTAGTGTATAACAGTAAATTTTTATCTAATTCATTTCCTCTATAAAGATATTCTTCATGATTACATTTATTGATGGTTATTCACCAAGATTCTATACATTGATTGGTTTTAGAGAATTATTTACTAAACCATATATACTTTATCTATATGGTGTAAATACCATATAACTTATTATTTTTATTGAATATTATTTACATATAAATTTAATTTATTTCATTGAAAAAACTTTTATTTCCATGGTTTTTTTAAGATATATTGAGTGAAACCCTATTTCATTCCATGGGTTCTTTATGATTTGTTGAATAAAATCCATTTTCTTTCCAAGTGATTATAATGCTTAAAAAGGATAAATATAATCCATTTGAATATTTTTTTGGATATAATTTTCCTTATATGGGTTCTATATGATTTGATATATGAATAATCTTAAAATGGAACTCATAAATATGGATGATGACTAGTGGAGCCCTATAACGCCCTTCAATGCATTGGTTAAAGGACTATATCTCAGGATATAACATATTCAGAAGTATATTTTAGTTACTTGTGATCATGGGAATTTATAGTGTGGATTATTAAATTTATTTTCCTTGTACTAATGTATGTTCCATATTTTAAAGTGGTTTCATAGTTATTATGCTTACTATCATCACTATGTTATGACCTAATGCATTTTTTTAATCTTCTTTATACACTCCATTGATTGATTTATTATTTTATTATAATTTATACACCATGATTTATGATATGTGATTTTTTGGGTTTGATCTTATTATTTATTTTTATTATTACCATATGCTCATTTTTCTCTCATATAATATCTTTCATAGTAATCAATTATATTTTTCCTTACAAATTATTTTTTCTCACTACATTATTTTGTTTTAATTTCCCTTGGATATGAAGAAAATTAATATGTGTAATGTTTCCAGAAGGGTTTTATATGAAAATATGTTTTGTAAAATTATGATTAATTGTTATGTGTTAAGATGTTATTATCATAGTAGAAAGAAAAATGTCCATTATTTGAAATATATATGAGATTTTTTAGTTTAAGTTTTATCCATATTCTACTATACTATAATTATAAAAGGTTGTGGAAATTATATTTAATGAAATATATTATTTCAAAAATTTAATTAATGAATGATTAGGTCAAGGTCATCATAATACATGCACATGTGATCAAAATCAAACTTGGGTATCACAAGAAAAAAACACACACACACATGTGTTTATTATCAAACATGGGTGTTAATGAATACAAGAACATACCATCATATCATTCCAAAATACATATGCAATGGATTTATATTTTAAGGAAATTAATACCTCAAAATTTTTTATTATAACATGAATATTTTCCAATATTCGATTCCCCAATTTTTCCCATGCACCAATCACTTAAAAATCAAACCCCAATGGTCCTTAGAATCGATTCCAATCCAACATGAAAAGTTTTCGATAATTGTATTCAATAAGAAAATAATTCTAGGGGTAATAACCACATAAAATTACCTAAAAACAACCAACATACACAGTAGTCCAAGGGTTATATGAAGAAGAGAAATCATCTCTCCTAGAATAGTTTCCAGATATGACAGCATGAGATCTCCACAAACCCAGATCAATACAAACAGTCCCTTAAATAAAAGGAATACCATAGGCCACTAGTAAGAGAAGTAATTTTATCCAATTTCTCACACTAGTTTCATCAATAGAATTATTAGATCTAAGGATATCACAAGAAAAGAAGGAAATATTAATAAATATATAGAGGAACATAGTATATAGGACATTAAAATTCATTTGTGGATTATCATTCAGGGTTCTCTTTTGAATGGAGTGAAACAAAAAAAATCTCAACAGCCAAAAAATCCATATAATATTTCTAAAATTATCACCAATACAATGTTGTGATTTACAAAATTACTATGGTTTCCTCACTTGAGCTGCTCTTAATATCTCCACCACGATGTGCCACTATAGCATAAGATAAAATCCAAGACCATTTTAGACTCACCACTCCATCCACCGCAAAATGTTGAGGCCTTATGTCCATGATCCATAAGAGAAATTTAAATTCAACTTGAAAAATACCATCCTGATCTATGTGTATTTTGATCTTACCATTTTAAAAAAGTGACTTTTAGGACTAAAACGAATTACACTATAGTGTTTTACTACCTATGGGGTACCCTAAAACACCCAAAACCCTTTTTTTAGACACCAAGAACCAGACACACATTCCAAAAAAAATTAACCATCATGAGGATCATAATTAAATTCCTTTAAAATTAAGGATGTAATACTTGGCATGTGAAACATATTTCCTCTTTACATTATAAAGAAATATTTCCAAGAATTCCATTCTCGACACTGATAAAATGGTACTCTAACCACCCCTTCAATAACACCCCCAAATTTCCATTTACTATTGAAAAATATCCATAATTAATTCCCCAATAATCAAATTTCACTTTCTTAATCTTTTTCACATAAAATTCTATATTATTTCCTCCCTTTACATGGAATCCTCTTAGGGAAGCTCAGAGTCCTCAAGATAAGTACAACATTTTCCTAATGTGGTTTAATTTATATAATTCCCTTACAAATATATTTTTCTAAATTTCATATGATAAAATTAATTTTAATATTATATTGAATATATTTTCTAATGGGAATTAAAACTTATCACCTTTCCCTTTTCCCATTAAGAAGAACAAAAATTACATTCATGTGTTCTGTGGACTAACACCACCATGAAATAATGTATATAATTTTTCATCTTGATTAATTCTTATTTATAAAAACCTATTAAAATATGATTCACAACAATAATTATATTTCAATAATATATGTTTTCTTCGATAATAATGATATTGTTCCAAATGAAACCACTTTCATAACCATAGTCATATATTAATTATTGTATGTTTCTATTATGTTCGGTCTAAAAACCTACTTGAACAGTTAAATAAAAAATATATCATGGGTGATTTTAAGAAAATAACTAATGATAATATATGATATAAGTAAATATTTATTTTATTTTAGTTCTAGAATTGTAATAATAATATTAAACTTTTTAATTACAATACAAATGGTTGTGGGTTAAATATCACTAAAACATACTCATTGTCAATTTCATATTCAAGGATCATAAAAAATTCATAGAAATATAATCATGACATTATAAATAATTATAAAGAATCAATTATAGAACATTTAATGATCTATTATGATTATCATTGTGAAAAAATGATGAGAAAACCTACAAATACAAAACTAGTTCACTACAATCATGATTAATCTCACATAACATTAAAATTAAACAATAATTAAATAATATAAATGCAAAAAATTATTATTTTTGGATTTTATAAATGGATTTTTAAATTAATAATGATTTGTAATAGAATATTAAGATATATTTTTTAATATATTAGATTCATGCACTCTAGTGAATGTCAGGATTTAAGGTATGGGTTTCTTTGTCGCATTTTGAAATCAATGAAACATGTTTGATACTGCACTACATAATTTCTTTTATATATTGTGTTAAATATTAAATCTCTTTAATTTATAATGAATATATTCTATTTCATGATATTTTAATGTTCATTTAATGGTATCCCTATTATATTATTTTGATCCATTAGTCATTGTTACCATAAGGGGTTCTTTTTCACGGACTTAATTTTTGGGTACATATTTATTATTTTTAATGATGACATATTTGACATGGTATAATTACTACCTATTGAATATATTTTAACATATTCGTGTAATTTATGGGGTTTGAAAATAATTATCATGTTCTTTCTTCAAATGTATTTTGATTCAAAAGACACCAAATTCCATAATGATTTTTGATATAATACCTCTTTGAAATTATATCTCCTAATATTGGTTTCATCCACCATAGTATTTTTCATCATATTACATTCTCTTAATATCTTGGGAGAATTAATTTTTTATTCAAATATTTTATCTAGTTAAATTTATTCCTCAAAAGTTATATCATTGTTTGGAGTAATTATCATTCCCTTTAATAGTGGATTTCCCTCCTTGGAAATATTTTCATTTCCTGAAAATTTTAATTATTAAAATTTTACACAAAATTAAGGGATCCATAATGTGACCATCATATTTATATTTTATACTTTTAAAAAGGATGTTTTGTTTATTTTTTTATGATTTTGGTTTTTAATAAAGGTATTCCATAATATTATAAATGATTTTCAATCATTTCAAAATAAACATTTTCATCATCCAATCAACAATTCATTCACAAAAATGTTTTGTCTTTTGAAGGATAATCCATTGAAGTTTATTTTTAAAACTGAATTTTTTTGAAATTTTTCATAACATCATTTTGAAAACATTATGTCTTTTTCAATACTATATTTTTCTTGATTCTTTTTTAAAAAAGTTTTTTAAATGTCTTCACAAAATCTATTTCAAAAATTGATGTAAGTCTTAATTGTTGAGGATTATTTAAAAATATTAAATTTTATATTGCATTCCCTTCAATTTCTCTAAAGTGACCATTGTAAAAATGACTATTCAAAGTCACCTGTAACTTTATCACATATACTAATGTTATAATCACTATCTAAAAAAGAAATTTTAATTTCAATAAATTTTTTAACTTTATATCCAATGTAATGTTTTCCTTGGAATTTATTTTTCATCAACCTACCTCAAAATTATATTATTAAATACTCTATTTGGGTGATTTAATTTTGGGTGTACATCATTTAGATTCATGGGGTCAATTTTTTAGATTCCATCTCGTAATGTTGTAAAACCAATTATTCATTCCATGGGTTATTTAGAATGTGATGAATGGTTTTTTTAAAGTTGAACAAAATTCTATAGATGAATAATAGTTTGGGTCTAATAAATCCCCATGATGTTTTATATCTAATAAATCCTTGAGATATAATGGGTCTAACAAATCCATGATATAGATTTGGTTTGATAATTCTCTATGATATTTTGGGTCAGATAAATCTTTGAGATGGTTTGGGTCTGATAAATTGTCATAAATCGTCCCCTAGGGCATGTGTCGTGACTACCCCAAGCCCTCATTCCATAGACCAGGGGCTGGTGACTAGCACCAAAGGCATAAATCCCTAAACTGGGAAGGCATTGCCATTATAACTGAAAACACACAAAACAGAGTACACAGCTGGATACAAAACACTAAGTAAAACTATATAACAAGACAGTGCTGAAAAGTAAAGGGGCCAGAAATACAAGCCCAACTGAAAGTACAAGTATAACTAAAAAGGAAAAAAATAGCTAAAAGGTGAAAAGAAGCTCCTAGATCGTCCATCACGGATCCTACCTGAAGGGTAGTTACAGATAGACTCCTCAGAACTCCACGTCCGTCAGTCTCCTCCAGGTAATGACTCATCATGAGGTCCACCTCCAGGTATCGTCCAGTCCTCATACACTTAGCCTCAATCAGCGTTGTCCATCGTCTGCATCCAACAAAATGAGGTGCAGGCATATCCTGTGAAGGGGTGAGTACAATGATACTCAGTAGGGACACCAAGACACTCAAGGTCTCACAAAATCCAACAAGAATAAACCAAAAAGTAATAAATCAACAGATAACCCCACTTAGGTATATGCCCATATATATACCTAAGTTATCAAGTGATCCATTTCAATCATGAGGAAAAAACAAAATTACTGACTCAATTCACATAGGTATACAACTTTTGTAGAGAGATAGAGATTATTAGATGTAGCCACTGAATCATCTATTCTGTCAAACCCACATAGGATCCAAGAACAGAAATCAGAATTGTCGAACCCACACAGGATCTAGGAATAGTTATTCTGTCGAACCCTTATAGGATCCAGGAATAGAAGTCAAAACTATCAAACCCACACAGGATCCCGGAAAAGTAGTCAGAGATGTCAAACTCGTACGGGATCCAAGAACAGTCATCAGTGTTGACGAACCCACAAAGGATCCAGGAACAGTCGTCAGTGTTGTCGAACCCACACAGGATCTAGGAACAGTCGTCAGTGCACAGCCACCAATACGGTTCATCACGAAGCATGCTTGATTCCGGGAGGGTCTTCTCCTCAAGCCAAGTGTCGATACATAAACTTCCACGAATTCCTAAGAAGAAGTATTTCAAAGGTCTGCCACGTCATAAGGTTCTCAACGCAAAAGATTTCACATCAATTGGATTCCCAGTCTGTGAGTTATTAGCCTTTTAGTCCCGGGGGCCCAGTTGGATTCGTGCATGATCCAACCTAACCGTATCTCAAATAAACCCCAAACTCCAGTGGGGTATACTCAAAGGGACGGCTATGCTCCAATATTTCTAGCATCGCTGACGGACCATCAAACGGACGTCTGGTGCCAATGATATGGCCAAAGAAAGTAAAGGGTTGGTAGTGGGCTCGGGTCTGGTCCGACCCAGTCGGACTGACCTGACGGGACATAGCCCGGGCCGACCCGGTTTGGGTCGACCCATGCTGACCCGAAGGGTCTGGCCTGGCCCATTGGGCAGTCTGGCCCGTTGGGTTTGGCTTGGCCCACTAGGCCCATCCCTATAGGCCGCGAGAGCGGTCCGGCCCGAGCTCGGGGCCGATTCGACCCGGTGCACCGTGAGAGTGCGGCCCAGCATAGCTCATTATGGAGGATGCATCCGGGGCTAGTTCATCCAAGGCACTGTGAGGGGGGCTGGGACACCGGTTCGGCTGGGAGGCCGCGAGGGGGCCGGGAAGCTGGCGCGGCCGGGAGGCTGTGAGGGAGTTGGGTCACCGGCTCGGCCGAGAGGCCGCAATGGGCCAGCTTGGGAAGGTGTGTGGGGCGTACGCGGAGGCCTTCAAGTGGTCGGTTCAGGAAGGGCGCAGCCAGTGTGGGCTGGTGTGGCTGGGAGGCACGCGACCTGGCAGTTCGGCGGCCGGGAGGTGCGCGGACAGGCAGGCCGGCGGTTGGCCGAGAGGCTGGGAGGCCAGAAGCGGACAAGATCTGGGTGGTGTGGGCCGGCGGCGGTGTGGCCGGGGTGGCTCGGTCAGAGGGTCGTGGTTCGGCCCAGAGCACCGCGGGGGTGGTGCGGTTCGGGGAGGCCGTGGGTAACGCGGCCTTTGTTGTCACCACTTCTGTCGCCTTGTTTCTTCATCGTCAAGCTGAAGTTCAATCATAAACAATATTGGCAGAGGGGTCAGGCCATGTTGGTTTGGTCCGCACCCTCTGCATTTAGGGTGGTATCAATTGGTTCATCCAGAGGAAGAAAGTAGAACTTCAATTATTCTTATAATCCACTGCAACAATTTCATTTCATTCAAAGAAGAGAAAAGGAATAAATAATTACACAAAACAACCCCCTACCGTTGATCGTCGATCATTGTTTGTTGACATAGTCATGGAAGTCGGTCGTTGAAAATGTCTCTCGACGGTTGAAGCTTCGAGGAAGAAGTCGAAGAAGTTCGGCGTTCTTTGTTCTTCATTCTTCGTTGAGAGACGGGGTTCTTCATTGGAGAACACTAATTCTCCCAAGATCTCCGCTCAAAGGCTCCCACCAAATGAGAAATTCCAAGCAAAAAATAATAATAGATTGTCTATTATTTTAAATGTTTCCACGAAATTAAAATAGAGAATTTAATTAATTAGATAGGATCCCCTTAATTAATTCAATGGGTTGGCATAAGGAATTAATTAAGGGAGGTGAACTGGATCTGCCTCATTAATGAGGGAGAGTTGAGAGGTTTTACTCTCCTCCATCAATAGAGCATTAAGCCCCGTGGGGTCCCCACATGGTAATCTCTCATGGGAGGTTATGTTTCGGTGGGCCCCACCACCATAACCTCTCATGGGATTTTAAGGCGTGGTGGTCCCACCTCCAACTCCCATGAGGAGGTTTTAACCACCAAACACCCACATGGAGGCTCTAATAAAATAAAGTGAAAATTCACTTTATTTTATCACTTTCCAGGAAGACCCAAAATCTAACTTCTATTCTCGACCAACTTCTATCAAGGTGAAATTCACCTTAAACGAAAATTGGTGATGTGAGTTCAACGGTGCCCTCAGATTTCAATTTCGAGCACCGGTTCATTAGTTATAAAAACTCGCTCATATGTTTACTGAACGTACCTGAACAAAACTTCATAAATTGATTCCAGGTACACCAGGCCTCATATTCAAGCGTCGTCAATTTTCACAGACTCATCAAATTTCCATGTATTTAAAAATAATAATTCCACAGAAATTTCAGGTCTTTACATAAATCCCTATGATGATCATGGTCTATTAAAACTACCCAGTGTGTTGGATAATGTTTATACCACATAATATAATGAATAATTATAATGTATGGATTTTTATATAAACCTAAAGGGTGGAAATATATTTATTTGTTCACAACATGAAGGGTGAACATGATTGGGTTTTATCACAATGTGATGTCTTCATGTGCTTATGTTATATTCCATTTTTATACTTCATATATCATGATTTTTCACACTTAGGACATGGTATATGTTTCCTATTTTGATATTACATGTCTTCCAATCATGACTTATGATCTACTCTAATTTTTCTATAATCTTTTGTATATGATTTTTCTGCAATGATACTGTTTTCTCATATGTTTTTTTATCTAATAATTGACGACATGTTGATGATATCTTACCCTTATAGAGAATTTGAACTCCCCCTTTCTTCTAATTACATTCCATAAGTTATTAAGATGATTGTATCTTATAAGAAGCATATGACGGAGACTAGTGTGGCTAATTTATTGATAAATATAAAGATGTTTTTTTTTAATTTTATTCATATGAAATTGTTCATAAGTGACACTAAAACTTTCATTCATTAGACTATGTTATTATCAATAAAGATAATATTTACACTATTTATTATGTCTATTTAAATTATTTAAACCCCATAAATAAAAAAATTTGATTATATTTGTAACAATTTTGTATTTATAGTGCGTTTTGGGATAAAAAGTTAAAATTTCTTAGTTCTGGAATTTAAACAGATTTTAATTACAAGGGTATTTTTGTCATTTATTTTAAAATATTATTCCAAATTGAGTGATTATTAGTTTTTGGATTCCCTGATTTATTTACTTCAACGTTTTATTTTGTACCAATATATTATTCGAACAACAAGAGGTCGTACAAAATCAATCGAGTTGAATAATTTTTCAGGAAAATAGCGTGGACCCTACCTCTGTAACTGAAGCATAATTTGGGCTACACACCTCCAATTGAGTTGATTCCAAATGTTTTTAAAATAGGGAACATATAAATGATTATGAAATGAATTTTTTTGAGGTTTTCACTAATTAAGGGAATAATCAGACATTATACATTGGAGGCAGAATTATTGAATTCTCAGCTAAAAAAATTCATTCTCAGTATTTAATCTGTAACATCCTTTAAAAATGTCCAATAAATGTGAAATTTTGGGGAACGATTCAAAAATATTTTCAAATAACTTTTATGAATACACCTATTATATATTATGAAACATAATAGGTCCTAAATTTTTAAACATTTAGAGTAAAAATTTGAGTGAAATTTCTTCACCCAATCACCTATATATCTGTGCCTCTTCTCCCATTTCATAATATATCCATCACCATGGAAGTTTTCATGAGAGATAAAGGGAAATTTTTAGATTGAGAACCTGATTAATATTTCTTGAATTTATTCTATAATAGAAAATATGGAGGCTTCTCAAGTGATGTGATTCTAAAAACCAAGTGGTTGTGGATGGCAACACCTGACGGACACTCTCTTCTGAGTTTCGATCTTATTATGTAATATATTTTTGAATTTATCTTTAAAATTTATTTTATGGATTAATATTTATTTATTAAAAATATTTTAATCCAATTTATTTGTATTTTTATTCAATCTATTAAGTAAAATAATTGACTTTACTATTTAAATTTCTTTTGTGAGGTCTTTCCATTGAGCATAGTGATTTCAATTAGGCCTAACTTCTTAGAGGTATCAAACTAATTCAATCACTTATATAGGAGGGAAAAATCATATTTATTTATTGATATGATATATATTTAAATTTTAGTGTTCACCTGGGGGTCCTTGGGGGTAATTGTAAATTCAATTAAGAAATATTTTTAAACAATAGGGGAGTGTCAAGAGGTTAAAGATTGTCCACGAATACTGTTTTAATTATGATTTCAAAAAACATTTAATTCATATCAATTTTTTCTATATTTTTTATTTTATTTCACTTTATTTTATATCCTATATTTTAACATTTAATCAAATCCCCAAATTTCTCTTCTTGTGAAAGTAAACAAAACAAAAGAGACAGTCTTGTAACTCTGATTGCAACCTCTTCGAGAGACAATCCAGGAACTGCTATATTCAATTTCTCTAGGGGACAAAATTATTGATTGAAGTTTTCATGAATGAAAACATCACATCAACTTGCATCATTTATATGGAGTTTTCTTGAGTTTAATTTATAGAAATTATTTTTGCATGACCTGAAATTTTGGCCCAAACTTGTTACCTTTTCATTTTGAAATTGATTGAACATTTCACTCTAGGGTTAAATATACTAGAAATACCCCAATCCCACGTTGTTAATAATCCACTAACACACTTATAATGAACCTAGTTGAAACTAAAATTACAATGTATAAAAATAGAACCTTGAAATAATTGGATTTATCCTATGATGAAAATCAATAAAATCCAATGGAATATCTCGATGCACCTATTGGATTTGAAATCAAATATAGTTTTATCCACCAACTTCAAAATTTTAATGGGTTTCCAAGTGAATATCCACAAAAATTCCTTCATGAATTTAGTTATAATTTTTTCCACATGAAACCACAATGAGTTTATGGAAATAAAATTAAGTTGAGGAAATTTCCTTTTTATTTAGAAGGTGTTTCCAAAGAGTGTATTTTCTATCCATATTCAACATTGATTAGAAATTGGAATGAATTGATGTAACTTTTCCATGAAATTTTTTTCCCTTCCTCAAGAAAAGATTCCATTCAAAAGGAGATTTGTTTAATTTGGAAAACTCAAGGAGAAACATTTCATGAGTAAAGGGAATGATTCAAAATACTCTATTTTAGTTTCCCCCACCACCAAATGAGTGACCATATTTTGATTCTATATTTTTATGAGGGGTTGTTTATTATTGATATAAGTATGATTGATTCTTCAGCAGGAGGCTATTTAGTTGTCAAAACACTAGCTACTTTTGGGACATTAATTGAAAATAAGGCCCAAAAATCTCAACAATTTGGAACAAGAGGCCTTCTTCATGTAAAATCTTCCAAATAAGTCCCCACATTTAGTCCTAAAAACAACATGATAGTGAGTCAACTTTATGATATTAACACCTTAGTGAGATCGATGATGTTGTCCTACAACCCACCAACACCACCCAATCATGAATAAAATTTTCAAACTCATGTCCATTGTGAAATTTTTTTTCCCAATGAACATTTTAGTGATCAATGTTCACAAATCTAAGAGATTTTTGAGAACTACAATATAGTTTTTCCTAGAAAACCCTTTCAATAAAACCAAAAAAAAACCATTTCAAAGCAACCACAATTTCAATCAGGGATGGAACAACCAATCTAATAAAAGATTTTGGAATCCCAAACAACCAACAAGCTTCTTCCAAGGAAAATCATGTAATTATTAACCAAGATATTTCAATGAGCAAGACAATGTTCATTATAGAAGAAACTATCAACCTTTCCCTCCTACTCAGAAGACAGATAGAAACATTAAAGAATCCAGGAGACAATAACAATAATTCTAAAAAAAATAGTAGAACACGATGAATACCTTTATAACTCAAATGGTTCAACTTGCCTCTGATGTAGGTTTCATTAAAAATAAAAAGAGTGGAGGTTTATCCATATATCCCCAAGTGAATATGAGAGATAATGGGAAAGAAAATGTGAGACCAATTGAACTTAATAGTGGGAAAAAATGAATAACCCTCAAACTGAGAAAATCAAACCTAATGCCAACACTGTTAACAAGAATCCCACTACTGATGGAAAGATAAAAATTATGAAGTTTATTTTAATGGAAACACAAAGACATGAGAATAAATTTTGTTTAAAATAAAAAATAATGATTGAAAGAGGATTTTTGGTCCTTGTGTTTCCCCAAATAGTACTCAGGTTAGCTCAAAATCATTCAAACCACCATGGACTTACCCTAGGAGTGAACCACCAGTGAAATAAAGTGCTGAAAAAGAGTTGGACAATGAGTTTTTTAGATATTCATGAAATTTCATGCCAACATACCATTTCTTGATTCTGTGAAAAAAAATCCAAGGTATGCTATGTTTTTGAAAGATATGTGTACCCAAAATATGAAATTCAAAGGATATGTAAAATTAAACTTATAGAGGAATGTTCGATCTATGATTCAACATGTTTTTTCTATGAAGTGTAAAGTACGATGAACCTTTATCATTCCCTGTACTCTTGGGAAATGTGAATTCAATTATGTCATTCTTGATTTAGGTTCCTCCATAAATATTATTCTACATTCTATTTATACATTTCTTCATGTTTGAGAATTGAAACCCTCTGGAATTAATATTCAACTTTCCAACTAAAATACTACCAGGACTACTAGAGTTATAGAAGATGTTCTCATTCAGGTGAGAGACATGATTTTTTCTCTGGATTTCTATTTCCTGGATATAGAAGTTGATCGGTTTAGTACCCATGAACCTATCATTCTATGGATACTATTCTTAAAAACTGAAAAAGAAATAATCAATGTTTATAAAGTGACACATTCACTGGATTTTGGAGGAGGTGTTATTCCTTTCAATATTTTTTAGTCCATGAAATACCTAATTGAGGATCAATCATCCCCTTAAATAAAAATGATGGATTGGTTTCTCGCTAAGATGTGCCCTGATTGTTTCTATGATGAAAACCCAACTACTGATTTAAAATATGGAAATTTTGTCTGTTTTAGAATCTGATCAACAAGAGAGGAAAATGGAAGCTTGTTATGAGTCTTGGAATGTTGATACTAAATTACATGTTGGTCAGAGAATTGATGAATATGACTTTCTCAAAATCCATGAACCTGTTAGTGGTCTCCCTAGATGAGTTTCCAATTTCTCACATGAAATAAGTTTTAAGAAAATGGAAAGTGATATTCATGATGAATTACCTTTAAATTCTAGAGCTTCACTGAACAAATTCACATGTGAGTAGTTTCCATTGATCAATGAAAATAACCCACCTGAGTTAGAGTTGAAACCACATCATGAGAACATCAAATATGATTTCATAGGTGATAATGAACAATTCCCTTTCAACATTTCAAAATATTTGTCAAGGGACCAGGAGAACCAATTGTTATGAGTCCTAAAAACACATAAGAATGACATAGTATGGACTCTATCTAATTTAACTGGAATTATTTACTTATTTTTCATGTATAGGATTTTGTTGGAGGAAAATGATAAACCTGTGAGATAATTACAAATAAGATTGAACCCAACAATTTTGGATGTTATTAAGAAAGAAGTCCCCACCCTGTGGGATGATGGAATTATTTTTCCAATATATGATTGTCAATGGGTGATTATTCTACAAGTTGTTCCCAAAAAAGGTTCTTTTAAAATCTCAAGCATTGAATTTGGTGAGCTTTTCCCTATTAGGCTTCCAAATAAATGGATAATGTACATTGATTATAGGAAAGTAAATTTTTAATAAGGAAATAACACTTCCCATTATCAATCCTTGAACAAGTAATTGAAAGAATAATTTGGAAAAACCACTATGGTTTTCTTGATAGATTCTCTAGCTATTTCCAAATTCACATTACACTAGAGGATCAAGAGAAACCCACATTTACGTGCCCCTTTGGAACCTTTTCTTATAGGAGAATGACCTTAGGTTTGTGTAATACTCCATGAACTTTTCAAAGGTTTATGATGATCATTTTATATGAATTTCTATAATCATTTATGGATTTTTTTATAGAAAACATCACTATTTATGGATCATCAGTTGAAATTTATTTGAAAATTTTGGCTCATGTTCTAGAAACATGCATTGATAAGAATCTTCTTCTCAATTATGAAAAATGTCATTTCATGGTGAGTAAGTGGATTGTTCTTGTTCATGTTGTGTCCCTCAATAGAATTCAATTTGAACAATCTAAATTTGAGGTAATTTCTTCATTACCATACCCAAGAATAGTGATAGATGTGAGATGCTTCCTTGGTCATGCTATATTTTTTTGGAGATTCATAAATAATTTTAGTAAGGTTTCACTTACATTATCTATATTTCTCTAAAAAGATTCCTCATTTTCCTTATATGAGAATTTTAAACATGCCTTATAGGAGTAGAAACAAAAACTGATAACCCCTCGCATTTTTCAACCAACTAAATGGGACTTGTCCTTTGAAATCATGACTGATGCATCTGAATTTTCTCCTAGGGAAGTGTTGATTCGAAGGTTGGAATAGAAATCTCATGTGATTTCCTATGCCTCTAAAACATTAGATTAGGACCAATTAAACTACTTGAAAACTTATAAGGAACTACTAGTTGTAGTCATTATAATGTACAAATTTAGATGTTATCTATTAGGATCTAAGGTGATTTCTTTCACATATCATTCTACAATGAAATTTTTTATGAAGAAACGTGATGCAAAACCAATACTTTTGAGATATATCTTTATGTTATATCATTTTTATGTTGAAATAAAGGATAATAAAGGAAGTCATAACCTTTTTTCTGATCATTTAATTAAGATTCTATTTTGTTTAATGGAAAACTTCATATTTTTTCACCAATTAAAGAAACATTTTATGATGAGGAATTATTTTCTTGTCAAAGTGAAAGAAAATGTTTTTCTAATCTTGTGAATTATTTTGATTCTGATGAAGTTCCCAACTATTTTTATAAGAAAAAAATTTCTAAACTTGTGACTGATTCAAATAATTACATTTGGGATGGTCCTCACTTATGGCATGTTGTACATGATCAAAATATTAGGAGATGAATTATGAATTCACAATTTCAATTTTTCCTACATTTTTGTCACAAATTGAGTTGTGTAGGACACTTTGCGCCATAAAGAACTAATAGAAAAGTCATTTATTCTAGTCTATATTGGCCCAACATTTTTAGATATTCTTTTTAATTTTATAGAACCTGTAAAAATTATCAATTTCAAGGGAGAATTTCCAAAAGGAATGAGATACCATAAAAATCACTATTGTTTTTGATGTCTTTGATGTATTACGAATGGATTTCATGCATCCTTTTATAAATTATTTTGGATATAATTACATCTTTCGTGTTTTTTATTGTGTCTCCAAATGGGTAGAGTCTATTCCCAAAAGAACTAATGATGCCAAAATTGTGTCCAAATTTATTAAAGGAACTTTTTTTGAAATTTGGATTTCCAAAGTTTCTGATTAAAGATCAAGGTAACCACTTTTTTAATAGGTCATTAGAATAACTTTTCAAGAAATATTGATTTTATCGTAGTTTCTTTATTCCCTATCATCCTCAAACAAATGGAATGGCTGAGTTTTCCAACAAATAAATCAAAAAAATTATAGAAAAAAACTATGAACCCAAATAGAAAGGATTGGAGATTGAGACATGATGATGCACTCAGCACCTATAATAATGAATTTAAAACCCCAATAGGCATTTCGCCATTTATATTAATCTATGGGAAAGCTTGTCACATGCTATTTGAGTTAGAACACAAATATTTTTGGGTTTTCAAAACATGTAACATGAATTAGTTTTCTGCTAGAAAAGAAAGAAAATTAGGTTTGTAGGAGCTAGAGGAGATAAGAAATAATGCATATGAAAGCTCTATGTTGTTAAAGTAAAGAACCAAATCCTTTAATGATGGTATGATTCCCAAGAAAAATTTCAAGGAAGGAGAAAATGTGTTATTGTTTGATTCCAAATTGAAGCTTTTCCCATGTAAATTTTGTTCCAAATGGTCTGGACATTTCATTGTTACCCATGTTTTTCCTTTTTGGAGAAATACAGATAAAAGTAACATAAAAAGGGACACCATTCACCATTAATGGGAATGGTTTTAATATTTTTAGAGAGAATATTTAAGATCCTCTAGGGGAGGAGGTCCATATTAATAAAGTTGTTTACAATTGAATCCAGGTTATGTCTTTCCTTATCACTTATTTTTTTATTGTGTCTTTAATTTCATGAATTTCATTCTTGAATAAATTTTTTCACAGTGAGTAAATTGCACAAAATTAAGTGTGGGGAAAGGAAAATTCTAGGTAGATTAGAATTTCTTGTGTTTTGAATTTTTAGTGTTTTCATTTAAAAAGTATATTTTGATATTTTATTTAAAATTTTGTGTATTTTATTTCATGATTTTTGAAAAAAAAACTTGTGATATTCAAAATAATATCCATTTTTAATTGAATAAAAAAATTCAATGGAAAGAACTAGCTTGATTCATGGAACTCAACTTAAATAATTGTTGAAATGTACTTTGTTCTGAATTCAAATTGTGGAAATTCAGGAAAGGGATATTTAATTACAAATTCTATGACATAAATGCTATATAGTTTTGAAAATAACATTTTAGTGAGTAATATGAACCATTTTTGAAAATTCTTCACATTCACCCCACTTCTATAGTGAACCAAATAATTCTTGTTTTAAAATGAACTTTCCTTTTTCTATTAAAACCTGTGATCATTAAAGAATTTGTGTTCAAAATTATTGAGGTAATGTGTTTGTGATTGAAATTCCTTTTTTTGTGAGAATTCTTTTACATTATTGTTCGATATATACATTTGATCCTTCTTGAGACCTTATTATCCATATAATGCCTATTATATAGCCATATTACAAGACAATTTCCCTTTTTAACCTGCTCTTGAAGTATATTTCATGATTTTAGTCAATCTTAAGTGTGGGGAAGATTATTTATGGTGTGATACATAATTTGGTAATATGTTGGTTGGAAATTGTTATTATGATGATATTTTCTTGATTTTGAAAGAATGTTACTAAAAGATATGAAAATATGGAGCATTCATGGAGAAGGGATCTTTTCCTTTTTGGATCTCCCAAAGAAATAGTTGTGCTGTTCTAGAGCTAAAAAACTAAAATTTTGATAAGAAAGTTTTGTTCCATTTCTTATAATATGGATAAGTTTTGTTATATCTAAGAAAGAAGATTTGAATTTGTTTTAGAGCTAAATTTATAACATAAAGAAATATGAGAAGACCATGCTTAAGTGGAAACTGAAATCATATGATCTTACTTCATAAAAAATACAAGCCATCTCTTTCTACCTCAGAATTTTTTCACATTTGAAAACCTATCAACCCTCAACCTCAGAACAACCATTTCTATTTCCTCATGATGGATACAATTCTTTGACTTAATTGGGTGGATATTTATAAAATTTTCAATCCTGTGGTCACCCTTTAAATTATTTTTATGAGAAAGGCTTTGCTCAAAATAAAAATCATGTTTTAAGAAAAAACATGAAATTTAGGTAGTAATACTTGTCCATGGAGGAATGAATGAAATGGGAATGGAATAAATGAAAATAATAACAAATTTTTAATTAAATCTATTAAAGAGGAAAAAAAATTTGAATCCATGATCTTGAGATTGATATTTTCATTAACATGTTTTGAATTTTCATTGATTTTATTTTGGTTCTCACTTGTCAAGGACTCCAAGTGTTAAGTGTGTGGAAATTGATAAAGATAATATTTCAACTATTTATTATGTCTATTTAAATTATTTAATCCCATTAAATTTAACAATTTGAGTATATTTCTATCAATTTATATTTATAGCATGTTTTGGGATAAAAATTGAATGTTTCTTAATTATGAAATTTTAACAGATTTTAATCACAAGGGTATTTTGCTCAGTTAATTTTAAATTTTACTCCAAATTATGTATTTCATGATTTATTTACTTCAAATTTGTCTTATGGACAAAGATCTGATTCTAACTATATGAGGCCCTAAAAATCAACTAATTTGAACAATTGTTCAGGCGGACAACGTGGAACCCACCTCTATAAATGAGGCATAATTCAGGCTACACACCACCAATTATGGTGATTCAAAATGTATTTGAAACAGGAAACAAATAATATATTATAAAATTAATTTTGGGTATTTTTAAACTAATAAATGGAGTAATTTTAAGTTATACATTGGATTCATAATTATACAATTCTCATCCAGAAAAATTCATACTCAGTATTTCATATATAACATCTTCTAAACATGTCCAATAAATGTGAAATTTTGGGTAATGATTAAAAACATATTTTCAAAAAACATTTGTGAAGAAAAATATTACATATTATGATATTTAATGGGTCCTCAATTCATAAACTTTTAGAGTAAATATTTTTATCTAAAATTCATCACCCATTCACCTATTAATATGTGCCTCTTCACCCATTTCAGAATATATCCATCACCAAGGAATATTCCTTAAGATAAAAAGGTAAATGTGGATATTGATATCATGATGAATATTCAGTGCATTTATTATAGAATAGAAAATCTGGAGGCTTCTCAAGTAATTTTAGGCTAAGAACCAAGTGGTTGTGGATTGTGACACCCGATAGACACTCTCTTTTGAGTTTTGATCTTATTGTATAATATCTTTTTGAATTTATCTTGAAATTTTGTTTTTTTAATAAATATGGTTTTTTTATTTCATAAATAAATTTTCATCAAATTTATTTGGATTTTTATTCAATATATGAAGTAAATTAATTAATTTCACTATTTAAATTTCATTAGTGAGGTATTGTGATTAAGTATGGTGATTTCAATTAGGTTTTATTTCTTGTAGGTATTAAAGTAATTTAATAACTTCTTTAGGAGGTACAAAAATCATATTGAGGTATTGATATTATATATATTTAAATTTTAGTGTTCACCTAGGGTTCCTTGGGTGGGAATTTAGAAATTAAATTAAGAAATATTTTTAAACAAGAGGGGAGTGTCTGAGAGGTTGAAGCTTGTCTACGACTACTATTTTAATTCTGATTTTAAAACCCTTATAATTCATATCAATTTTTTCTATATTTTCTATTTTCTTTCAATTTATTACTTATCCTATATTAAATCTTTTAATCAAATGCCCAAATTTCAATTCATGAAAAAATAAACAAAACAAAAGTGATAGTATTATAACTCAAAGTGCAACCTATTCGAGAGACAATCCAGGGACTCCTACATTTCATTTCTATAGGAGGTAAAATTATTGATTGAGGTTATCATGAAAAAAACATTAACATAAATTATATTTTAGATTTAATTAATAAATTATATAAATTATTTAAAATAATGATAGTTTCATCTAAATTTGTATTAAATAATATGTATAAAGTGTGTGTTTTTATCTCTAAACCTGGGGGTGTGGGTGTGGGGTTTTATATTAGTATAGGGAAATTTGTGGTGTAAAGTGGGTGAATAATTATATGTTAATATTTCCTAAGATTTTGTTTTTATTTCCCTATCCATATTGATCTATAATATAAAACATTGATCTTAGTGGGTTTGAAGGGTTATTAGATGAATAAAATGAGCCCTAGGATGACTTATAATCATTTAAAATTTCTTCCAAATTTGATTATACATTTTCATGTTATTACATAAAATATGGAATGTCATTTTGTTCCATGAAACATTTCAAAAAATATATAAATCTATATTGATATCTCATACCACCTTCAAAAATTACAATTAATCATGGCTTATAATTTAATTAAATTTTTCCCATGATATTCACTATTGAAATATGAAATATAAGATTTATTGAACTTGTATTACCAGTGCCACATATATTTTTAGGACTTTAAGTCCAATTTAATTTGAATATATACATTTGTATTCAATACCGAATTTGTTCATCTTATTTCATGACTAACCAATTATTACAAAAGAATAATATTTATACACCCCAAACCCACCCTCCCCTTTTTTATGCTAAAATAAAAACCTTAAAAATATTCGTTGATAAAAAAGTAAGATGAACCAAGAATAACATAAATATATATTAAATCATTTTACATGAATATTAATTTCATCTCACTTATAAACACATGATCCAAGAACACATATGTTTAGTTTCATTGTATATTGGAAATATAAAAGTATCATTGAAAATTATTTCTTCAAAATCTCAAAAATTTAAAAATATCATACGATATTTTTCAAGACACATCATACACAACACTTTTCATTATTAACAATTGAATATTAAAATAGTAAATGGGTTAGATCAATTAATTTTTAAGAGAAAAATATATCTTTGGTTCATAATGGTAAATACAATAATAATGAAAGAAAACATAAACATGGGAGAAATAGATAATTAAAAGGTAAGATTAAATTCTAATAGTTATCTATAAAATATTTCAAAAATATATATATCCTTAAAAGGATCATGATGAAATAATTCATATACAATGGTAAAATAATGAGAAAACAAGAGGGGATAGTCATCATATATGGAGTACAATAATAACATGTGAAATAAACACAATATTTGTTAAACCATATTAATTATGAAAATTAAAAATTAGTGTTAGTTCCAAACATATGTTAGTAAAGATTTCAATTAGCTCCATCCAAATAATTGTGATCATAATAATAAGTTCCGTGAATATATTTGGAGCATATCAATTTGGTCCATTAGAAAAATCTTAAATATATTAATAAGGTCCAAGAATATATTCTATATCATATAAATTACTTCCATTCAAATAATTTTGAATATATCAATATGGTCTAAAAATATTTTTGAACATTTAAATAAGGAACACATATATAGTTTTAACATATCAATAAGTAACCCACATAATATTATTCCCTCATGAGATATAATTTTTTAAAATTATGATGTCTTGGTCAAAAGATCAAAGCACTAAAATATATAAAGATAAAAATACGATTTCAAAAAAGTCTGAAAGATATAAATTTATTATAGTCCCTTCCATGAAGTGGGATGATATCTATATGGAGGTCATACATCCATGGAATATCATTTATAACCCATTTATTAGCAAGTCTATATGACACCATGTTCGCCTCATGGTAATCATGGGTGATTATATTATTGAGCTATGTCGATTTTTGGAGGCACGCCATCCAACTAGATATGAGGGACCACTTCAGGTGAACCACCCCATATCGAAGGGATTTCACAATGGTAGTGGAGTCACTTTTAATCTATATTTTATTCCATCCTTTTTTCTTGATGAGACTAATAGAAATTATGATAATGAATGTTTCTGCTTCTAAGGAGGAGGAAATGGCACACAAACCATAGCAGCATCCCATAATAATCCCATTTTGATTCTAGCACACTATACCATAGCCTGTAGGGCCTAGGTTTCCTTTTGAGGAACCATCTACAGTTATTTTGATCCATCCAGGGAGAGGGGTTTCTAGAATACTTCCAACATACCTTTCATCTAGATTAATATCATCCACACCTTCCACATAATGATAAACAATTAAAATTTGTGCCATTTGAACATTAATACAATAGTAATCTCATCATATCTTGATTAACCATGGAGAAATAAATGGGTTTCATGAAAATATCAATAACGTATTTTAATAATACATCTATAAAAAGGAGGATGGTTATATCACTAGAATATATCCCAATTGAGGCATAAGTAATATTAAAAAATGTGGATAAAGATTAAATACACTTTTAGTGGTTATTTAAAATATTGGTTTACAAACATATAATGAAATATATATTACTATTGATATTTTTATTTTTTAAAAAATATTTTATAAAATAAAGAAATTGAAAATATTTTTTAAAACCATGAAACATTTAAGAGTATGTTTCTTATAGAATTTTGATAAATATTGAAATAAAATTATTTCATGTTAAAGATGTTAAAAAATGATTCCTTTCGTATAATTATTCTGAAAAATAGAAAATAAAATGTAAAAAACAATTAAAAATATATTAATTTTAATATTTTGATAATAAATTAAATTAAAATAAAAAAAATTGTAATACTTAATTAAAATATAGATATGGATACCTATAAAAAATATTGTATATATGGGAATGAAGGATAAATATTCTTGAATAAAAATGGTAGATAATATTGGATCAACATAAAAGTATATTTTTATTTGAATTGTATTCCAATGGAAGGTGAAATGGTAATAAGACACGTAAACCAAAGAAATAGATATAGGATAATTAAATATATTTGGTTATAGAGATAAAAATAATCTCCAAATGAATGTTTAACCATAAACACTATCGATATAAAGTTGTATTGGAAAATAAATACTTACCTATACTCACAACATCTATAGATGCACATTCAAATAGAATATAATAAACATTACCATATAAATCACATATTTAAAAATAATATTCATATTTTACACAATTTATTAACTTCAATGATAATCATTCATTATGCATATATTGGTTAGTTATTTTCTATTTTCATCGTTATATATTTCTGAGTTAGATTAATCCCTAAAAGTTTCATTATTGAAATGTAGATCCTTATTCATTTATAAAAAGCCCATCATTACCATATTAGTCATAGATTTGGAATAATGTTCTTATAATTATTGATTTTATCCAACATTAATTAGATGTAATGAATGGGTATAATTCATGATAAAGTAATACAGGATGACTAGGTTTCTTGAAATTTTTTTATAATAACAAGATTCATTATAAGTAACATTCATTTTTTAGGTTACACTTATAATACAATATTTATGACATAAATTAATTCTAAATACAATATATTATCTATATTAATGTCTTGAAACTTACATAGGATAAACATGATGATGTATGTATAACATCCTTCATGTTTGTGTTTGAAGAATGTTAAACAAGAACATAACATACTAATGAATGAGTAAGACTATAGAGTTATTTAGAAGTAATATTAATTTCATAGAACAAAAATTATGTTAATTAGAGATCATTAGAAACGATAATTAGATATATACATAATTTATATGAGATGGTAATTAAAAAAATTTGGTTAATAACTAGGAACATATTTTGATGAATTTTCTTAATATTGGCATGTGTTACTTCAGAATGAAGAATTTTGGAATCTTGATTTGAAAACAAAATATAACCAAATCCTAATAATTCATTAAAGGGGGAAAAATTTGATGGATTATAGAGATAAAAAAAAGTAAAATAATTATTTTTAGGGGAATAAGAGGGGTCCTTTTAAAGATTATTTTGAGTGGTATTCCCAAAAATAATCAATATTTCATGTATAAGGAAGAAATTTTAGAAGGAAGGAAGATAAAATGTGTAAAGTAACATATACTAGTCTTGAAAACCCACATATAGAAAATTATTATGAAAGAAATCATTATATTTTAACTCATTACAATATATTTTAACTATTTCTAGCTCTTTTTACCATTATCGTTGTAACATAATTTTTACCACGTTAAATTATTTATATCCCTAAAAATTAAATTAACTTTATTTTCGAATTTCAATGTGATGATTAAAATTTTTGAACCAATTGAATATAATTAAATATCTAAATATAATAAATTTAACAATAAAATCTAAATAAATAATATATTGAAAGAAATTATAGAAAAAATTACTTTTAGAATATTAAGTGTTCTTGGAATAATTTTAAAAGAAAATATTTAAATGAATATTGATATTTTTTGTAAAATAAAAAATTTATGACCATAATCATTTAAATGTGATGAATTCAACTTATTAATATAATATTGCACAACACATGAAAGAAATTCCTTAAATAATATCCCCTTTTAAAATTTACAGATTCTAATCACATCCCACAAAAATTAATTATTTATCATTTTACCATTTAATTTTATCAATACAGTGGTATTATATTCATTATTATAATTTCATAAATTCTTAAAATAATTATTTTTATAATTATAATATTGATAGTACTGATATTATGTATTGAAAATAATAATAAAATATTTTAATTAAATATTATATTTTTATTTCATTGTAGATTTATTTATTATATGTGAACTATATAACCTTTAATTTGATACTAACAATTATGAAACATAAATTCACCTATATGGTATGTATATTCCCAATGATGACATATTCCACAACCATATGACAAGCAACCATATATTCAGTGGCTATATATCCAAAAAATGTAAATATTATAGTCATATTTCAAACCTATACATATCTTTATATAAATTAATTTAATCATTCAACCTTCTCATTTACATCATTATCAACATGTCTATTATCTATATTCTTTTCATAGTTATAATATGAGTCATGAACATCAATGTGAACCATAGGGGTAGATATTTTATATTCATGGTCGTTTTATTTACATGTGGATTTATCACTCTTGTAGTTCTCTTAGTTTTGTATAATATTTCACCATCCTAATGTATTAATGTTTATCTAATAGTTTAACATTTTATAACTAAATTTTTTTCATTTTTTGAATTATTTCAGTGTTGTGTCTATTATAATTCATCCATCAGATATTATTAAAGGAAAATACTTATAAAAATCTTAGTGTTACATTCTAATCCCCTATATGAATTTCTCTATCAAAAATTAGATAATATGATGAAAATTTTGATGTTACCTGTACCACGTTACTTATTTAGGTTCCCATAACACATCCAAAAATTTATGATTCCTCAATATAACATGAAACAAAGGATTTTCCTTGTTTTTTAGTAATTTATCGCTATAATTAAAGATTTATAACAGTTTCTCCTCATAAGATATATCTTTTTAATGTGGAAATACCTCTGAGTTTACTACATGTGATGGGTCAGGTATGTACTTTCTAAAAAAATAATCATGGAACACATCATGTACTTTTGAGAGGTTAAATTAATGTACATGATGATATAATACCATCCCTACATGATCATAGATTTCCAAGGGCCAATGTATCTATGAATCAACATTCCAATTACCTTAAATTCCATAACCCTTCCATGTGCTGATATTTGAATGAATAACGTGTCTCTAAATTCATACTTCAAATATCATAGATGATTATTACAATAGATCTTATATCAAGTATGAGTTAATTTTGCATGTTAATGATTGGTTTAAACTATTATTTATTTTCCTAAACATGATTAGGTTCTTAGAACATATGACACCCAATATCATCCCAACATTTTTTAGTTCTCCACGTACATATCAATACTTTTATGGTGTTATTTGAATGCTAAAATGGAAACTATAGTTATATTAGGACACTAAAATGTAAGGGGTGATCCCAAATTCCTTTGAAATCCATATAAAATTACCACATCATATGATCTCATGTTTGAATGTTTATTTTAGATAGAACATCATCTTAATTTTAATAAGTTGTGGAAAATCTTTTCACTATATCTAGTTTTTTTTAGGATTTCTCTAAAACAATGCAGCTATCCTTTTATATCAATTAAGTAAAACTAAAAGTGGTACTCCATGAATCTTTAGTACCTCCTTTATGTATAACATGTTATGTAGACGAAGTGATAAGTCCTCCAGAGTAATAACAAAATATAATGACTCTTTTATTTCATCAACAACAACCCAAATGGCATTCTAGACAATATTAGTCTTGGTAAGAGCCACAAATAAATACTTCGTGAGGTTCTTCCATTTATATATTAGTATAGGTTATGGTTTCATCATCCAATTAATTTCAGACATTTATCCTTTACTTATTAGCTTACCATGCATCAAATTATATATATTGTAGTCTCCCTCTTTGCGTTTTTACACTATAAATGATTCATTATATCTCTAAACAACATTATTTGTATAGGAATCATATATAATGATGAGATATGTGTTGTAGAAAATACACATGAAAGCCTAATCACCTATGCTACTAATAAAAAAATAAAAATAATGATTGATAAACCACTAGATTTTCTTACATAGATTGGTTTTATCGGAAAACCGAACCTATGGAACCTTTAAATCCCCTAAACTAACTGAACCATAAGTTGGAAGTAAATCCAACCAACACACCTCACTATGTAAACCATGCACAAAAAACTCCACAAAAACAATAAATGGAATGAAAATTCATGAAATATTAATACATTAAATATAATAACATAACATAGTATATAAGCATAGGATATTAATGTGCTTTAAAATTTTGTTTTATATGAATGGGAGGAACCAATGATACTTTATTATATTACCAGAACTGAAAAAATTATATTCCACTAAAAATGAACCATTAAAAATCATTATATAATTATAAGCACAATGTAAATTTTTTGTGCACTTCATATTCCACTGCACATACATCAGATACATTATTCAATGCTTAGTTCCACTTTTCAAAAACAAATCTTGCATCTTTTTTAAGGAAATTTAACTGGTTGATATGATCACAACACCATCCCATGTTTATTGAAGAGTCTCAATATTAAATTCCACTTTTTATCACCCATAATATTATTAACCACAAGAAATTTCCTCAGTAAACATATCTAGAATATTAAAATTCCCTCAAAATAGTTTTCCATCATTCTGAATTGTCATTGATTTTATTGGATTATATAAACAATAGATAAAATTTCTACCACTAAAGACACAAAATGAAACATTATTTTTCATCAATCCCATTCATATATCACCAATTTAATATTTAGCGAACATAAATCCACCAAAAAAATCAGATTCTCTAAACAAGGTGTTATATCAAAAAAATCCTTGATTAAACATGTTCTAGGTAAATCATCAGAAACCATCCTAAGTAATCTTCCTTCCTTCAAATGAGGAATTAGTGTTAATAACCTTTTTCATTATTTCATTCATCCAATTCCCGATGAGGAATGATGGTGACTTAGACATTATTTATCTAATGTTTATGTGAACATATCCACTTGATTTTGGTTACTAGAAATCATCCAGAGTTAAAACACTTTCACTACATATATATCCCTAATTAAATGGTAATTGATGTCAATGTTATTTGTCCTTTCATTTAAAATAGTCTTTTAGCTATGTTTATTTCACTTTGTCTATCATAGAAAAATATCAATTCATCTTTAATTATTTGTAATTCCTTCAGCATCTTATTTAACAAGACCATATGCCTTCTATCTTTTATTTCCACTATATTTTAATTTCCCAAGATTTTACCATATATATTTATATATATATCATTCATTTAATTAAAACTAATGTGTATGTCTTCATTATCCACAAACATCATCGAATGAAGAACAACCACAAAAACTTTTATAAAAAATAATATAACCATTTTAATATAGTAGTATGATTAAAGGGTTAAAATTAGGGAAACTATATTACAAAATTTATATAGAGATAAAAATAATAGTAATGAATTAATAAATTATATTGGTATAGATAAATTAATAATATATAATTTTATGTGTAAAATATTTTTCTGTAAAAAATCCCTTTTATTTGTTATCAGTTTTGTTATATTATTATTAAATAACTCTTTTAATGAAAAAAAATTTAATAATATACACAATTAATTACATTATCATCCATTAAAAACTTTTTACTAAAAAAGTAGTAAATTTATTTTTTTAACGATTGATTCATTTTTCGTAATATTATTTTATCCCCATATATATTATTCTATTTAAAACATTATATAATATTTATAAAATAATTAAAACTTATTAATTTTAAATTATGAAATTAATATAATATTTTAAATTATAATTGAATAAATTTTCACTAATTTTAAAATATTATATATAATATTACGAACACATAACGATTAAAATGGATTTTTCAAAAAAATAGTTCTTTCTATACAGTATATGTTTTTATTTAAAAGTATATTTCCTCAATATCATAAATTTAATTAGTTTAAATGGGTCCCAAATTCACATTAATCACATCAAAATTGAGAACTAAGTGTCTTCATAAATTATTATTAATAAAATAATTACCTTAATTTATATTTAATCAATATTGATATGTGTTAAATTTGGTAATCAGATTTGGATCTAATTTTTTAAAATGAATTTTACAATTAAGCCTTGTTTAATACATTTTTTAGGTTATAAAATCATACCTACATGTTTCACAAATATTTAATCACCTAATTCACCAATCTCACTAAACCCTTTTAACCCTCATGTGATATCATTCTTACCCCATATCTAACATCCATCCAATGGCCTGAAGGCCTTCATTTTTTATTGATTTTGATAATGCACATTTGAAGGGGTGAGGTGGAACCCTTACAAGGCCCGTAGGCATAAGTATTACATGGCCCATAGGCCTTATTGGAATTCATTTTCCTGTAGGCTTCAACCATTAAATGCAACCCAGACTAACAACTTGGAATTGCACCTCCCCAACATCTTCATTGTGAAATCAGCTCTCCACCTTTGCATGGTTGTTCTGCTAGTCATTCTTGTGCATGCACAGGCTTGCCTCGATAGTATGTTCCATACCCTGTCATTATTGAAATACGATTAGCTTCTCAAGTGGTGAAAGCTCATTTCTCATCCTCCTTATAGAGTATGTTCCTCATAGGTCATCTAGTTTTCATCTGCACTTAAGGTGGCCCGAAGGCCTTGAGGTGGCCCGAAGGCCTTACTGACCCGAAAGCCTGGGTGGCCCGAAGGCCTAAAAGGACTCAGGGACCAAATCGGTGGCCCGAAGGCCCAAACGGGGGCATATTCCTGACTGATACAGTGCCAAATAGTACCTGCTAAAGTTCCCACTATAGTACCTGCTACAGTACTGCACAGTTCCCTCTACAATGTCTGGTACAGTACTTCTACAATACCCAAAAATAATGTCTCTTCCTGGATTTGATCCCAGGTCTCCCGGATGTAGTTACAGAGTCCTTACCAACTTGGCTAAGGCTCATGTGCCCATATCTAACATCAGTTTCTAGGAAAATTCCATCTTTTCACCAACAAAAAGGTGGTTACTCCCACCCATTCTTTAATACCTCAACACCCAAAAGGAATTGATCATGAATGTACCTTCCCACCACCTCTATAAATCCCTCCAATGATGTTTCTAATGTTCTAAGTAGTCCTACCCAATCTGTGAGGATCTATGTAGTAAAGTAATGGGTTCTCTTCATCCCCCATTTGATTCATCTAGTTCTCTTATGAAATACCATTTTTATTTAATTGATTATTATTTATTATGTTCATAATCAATCTATTATAATAAAAATGTTTCAATAATGACAATACTCTCTATTCGATTTCCAATTCAGTCACTTCCTTTATCATATTCCTTTTGGTTTTAATATTATTACGATTACATTTATTAATAATCAATACTTAAATGTATAAATGATTCTCAATGTTGATATATTACCCTTTTCACTAATTAAACCCATTCTATAAACCTTTTTTAATATTCATCATGCTACAAAAGTACTTCCATGATTTTACATGCCATGTTTTATTTTTGTTAATAAATTTCTCTATTTTAATTCAAGGGTATTAACCTAGATATAACTATACATAATTTATTGGGAACTTCCATGTATGGAAACCATATTCCTTAGTTTTGGGATTTAAAAGATGAAATACATTGTCATATTGTATGATCTATGGGTCACACATAATAATAGAGATCTAAAAGGTATTCCCTGATAACACATATATGAATTGGTTAGTGAATTAATATCTAGTGATAACATTTTCATGATAAAATTGAAAATAAATTGGTAATGATTTGTAATACATTGGTGAATAACATTTTTAATATGTATTTTTGATACCATAGTGATAGTATTTGGTGATATTCTTATGAATTTCTAATGTATATATTGTATCTATATTTATATGTGATGCCTCATGTATATATTTTAATGACGTTCTTATGATAAAGTTACAAATATTTTCCTTATGTTAATTTTCTAATTTATGATTCATGTTTTAACCAGTATAATAATTTATGCTCTGTTATCATTAATTATCCCCTACTGGGATTCATCCTCATACCTTAGTTTTGAAAAATTTTCCTATGAAATCCTAGACAATGAGGTAATCTTGTATGGAAAAATAATTAAGTCCTTCAAGATTGTAAAAAAATGATTAGGTTATCTTGTGTGATCCATGTATTCCATGTAATTTTTTCATAGTTTCTAAAGTACTAATCCTAAAAAATTTCCAAAGTAAAGAATCCATGTAATAATTTTGTTATTGAATTTTTCATAAAATAATATATGGATATGTGGGTAATTATACTTAGTATAAGAGCAATTATTAGTTATTTTTAGAAATTAGTATTGTAAATCCCTAGAGAAAACACTTGGGATAAGACTATATATAGGAAAACATCCTAAAATTTTGGGTAATTAAACAGTATATGGATTCCAAAGAAAATTCATACATGTATAGATACTAGAATTTTGATAATGTTATTGAATAAAAGAACCTTAGTGTAATCACCCCAAAAGTATATTTATGAATTGAATCGATATTCACACTTTTTTGGATGAGAAGTGGGACTAATGCTACACCCCTTTCTATACACTCATGGGGGATATGTTGTGGTTATCATATTGAATTTTTTAATCCATTATGAAAGATGTGAAAGAAAAATAATTTTTTATCCTTAGATGTGTGAAATATTAATGTATATAATCCTAGAATCTCATTATTAGAAAATAATTTGGATTAATCTTCAATCTATATATTATAGTGATTTATAATATTATTAATTTACTCATTTATGTTTTCCACTTTTAGAAAAATTGAAGGGAATAAAAGGACCCATAAAGAATTCAATGGGAAATGAAACAATGGCCTTTCAACTATTGTGGAAGCTAGAGTTGAAAACATTGAGATGATTTTAATTAATCTATCTCATTTTATGAATAATAATAAAAGGTTGATAATCTAGTTTCACCAAATAGGTAACTACTAATCATTGAATACTTCATGCACCAACAAACACATGTATTTAGTGGACCCTTTGTCCCATTAAATAGAGAAAACTTTATATATACTATAGAAAAGATTAATTCTTTGATCCATTGTTCTGAGAAAGTGATGGTTTCTATAGTGGTATACTTCCTATAGGGTGACTTCAATCAGTGGTGTACATTGATCAACTTGATAAAGAAGGATTAATTTGAAGATATGGAGTGCTAAGAGTAAAATATGATCTTTTTATCAAATATTATCCTCAAACCCTCTAAAAATTTATAGGTAGTTCTAATAGTATTTGAAAATGGAGAATGAATTGTTGTAAGTTATGAGTTCAACATTAAAAGCCTTCTTTGATACTCTTCAATATGTTTCATCAATTCTAATGGGAATATTGATCTTATCACGAAACGAATATGGTCTCCATCATTACTAACACCAAAACCAACCAATGGAAAGACCCTAAGAGAATTATCTATCCCCAGAGACTGAAAAAAGTTCTCGAGTATCATGAATTGGGGTTTGGGAAATATTTACCCGAGTATAGAATCACTTAACAACCAAAAACAATCAATAAATCAAATATGAAAATTTATGCCAAACATGCCTTAAATAAAATATAGAACTGAACACATAGATTAAAAAATGTCATAATAGGTCCAAATATACATAAAACCAGCAGAAAAACATCCCAAGGGACTCCACATCATAAGGGGTTATCATCTACAAGTCGTCTCCACAACAACGCACCAAGGGAAGAAACTAGAAACCCAAACCGTCATTACCCAAGGCCTTCAATTTACCTCAGTAAAACATGATAAAGTATACTTACACCCAAGGGGTGTAATTAGGGTGTGAGCCTAATCCTAATAAGATACCACTCAAAGGATTCTATATATTAATCAATACAAGATGAAAAGTATACAAGTTTTTGATAAATAAGAAATGACGGAAATAAATTCTAAAGAATGAAACTTTTAAAGGTAAAAACTTTTCAAAGGGAAATTTTAAAGAGTGAAAACATTTAATTAAAAAAATGTAAGATAGTAAATTTTTTCATCCAAAAACACACTAATTCATTGAAAAATTCAAAATATCCAATGAGCACTAATCTTAGGAGCACCCCAAGGCACTAGTTAGTTTCGGGCCCCATGTACCTCGTATCTCTATGAAAAGTAACCACAGTAATATATATTCTCATGAACAAGAAACTAGTAGGGAACATACCCATAACCTAGTTTTCCCCAAAAATCATAAATATATTTTTTTTAGTGTTGTCAATGTCCAACTTGTTAAGAAAAATAGGGACAAAACCACTCTGGATCACTAGCGTACTAGTACACGTCCAGCCACCTAAATGCCTAGGTTTCCCCATTTGTGATCAAATAAATTACACATGTCTCCAAAATCCAATTGCACAAAGAATCATCTGTTCTGGAAATCCATATTAAAAATAGTATCTACACATGATTTTCACCACTTACATCACTAAATAAAACATTTAGAATTTCCATTAAACAACATCACAAAATATAACAATGTTTTGCACATAAAATCCATTGAAAACCTCACTTGGAACACCATGTTAATACCCATATTTCACTAAATTAGAATTTAAATCACTAAAATATTTTACCAAAACCTTTTCATCAATTAGAAAATAACCCCAAATGATTCAACATGGGATATCCATGAAAAACCCCCCATTTTCACAAAAAAATACCATTTTAGCACCATTAACTTAACAAATACCTCCAAAAATAGTTTTTTCACCAATAAACAAGAAATATGAACATGAAAAATTTATAAATCCATCAATTATAAATCATCCAAGAGTTCTTACACAAGTAATCACCTACTATAAGTGTCAAAACAACAAATCCTTATGCAAAAGTTCACCTGCACCACCACCGCACAACAAGGGAGTTCAACCAAACCAAAAACCATAATATTAGACCAAGAAACCCAAGATAAAACCCTGGTTTTGAATCCCTACATTATTAATACTATTAAATTCAAGTATAAATGGAAGAAACACTAAGAAAATGGAAGAAACCCTATGCAAATGGGATGAGGAAGGAAGGAAACCCACTTAGTTGAGAGATATTGAAGAAACCACCCCAAATCCACAAAACGTTGAAGCTAAAAGCAACAAAAACTGATAGGTAGGATATAATTAGGATGGATAGGTTAATTGGGGACTAAAATGGAGGGAAAATAGTGATAATTGAATGATTTATAGATGAAACAAAGTACCTTATCAAATCTAGACGATTTTAAAAACCATGATAAATTTCTCCCTAATACGCGATTCAAATGAAATCCAAAAAGGAAAAATCGATAATGGGTTTGAGAATAGGGTTTTTTTATTTGATTGTGAGGTGTAATCACAAAAAAATTAAAAACTAAATAATATATTAAAGAATTAAATCTTTTAAAAGTAGGAAATGGGCTCACGGGTTGGCCTAATGCCTAACTAAATCACCCAAATCTAGAATGATAATTAGTTACTAAGGGGTAAAAATAAACATTTAGGTTTTAATAGGTTAGGTTAGGCCAAGTGGGAAGTCGAATGGGTGAAAATTGTTAAAAAATGAAGGAACTATAAAAACAAACAAATTTTGTTTTTAAATCTGGAAATGGGATCACGGTTTGGCCCAATTCATGATGAAACCCCCATTTCTCCAAAAATACAAGGGAAACACCAAAAAAATCGAGAATAGAAATTAAATGAAAAATAAATTTAAAGGAATTCATGGATATGACAATTCTCCCCACCATAAAAACCATTCACCCTCAGAAAGTCATCTTGGAGCCTGATCAGATAAGAGAAACGAAAACTGCTCTTTGATTGAAGACTTCCACTCCCATGTCTCATACTCCTCAGTACCATGATATCAGAGGACTAGAACTAGAGTAATATTCTTCCCTTGAACAACTATTTCATGGGAGTCCACAATTATCACTGGACACTCAAACACTGATAAATTGGGCTCTATCTCTAGTTCTTCCCAATTCAGCACATGGGATAGATTCGGGTTGTAATTTTTCAACTGGGATATGTGGAAGATGTCATGAATGGAAGTTAATTGAGAAGGAAATGCCAAATTGTATTCCACACTGCCAATATTCTCAATGATCTCAAAAGGATTGAATTACTGTGGCATCAGCTTCCCTTTCCTCCCCAATTGACGATGGCCCAAATGAGGGGACACTTTCAAAAATACTCTATCACCCACAGAAAACTCTAGGTCTCGATGCCTCTAGTCATCATAAGATTTATGATGACTTTGATCTATCAAAAAATGATTCCTGGTCAAATTGACCTTCTTAGAAGTCTCCAACATAAGGCTTGTCCCAAACTGTGAAGTCTCACCTACCTCATCCCAACATAGGGGGGACCGACAATGATGACCATAGAGCTCGTCAAAAGGAGCCATTAAGATCTAAAATTGGTAAGTATTATTATAGGAAAATTCAACCAATACTAAATGGATATCCCATGAACCTTTAAAGTCTAAAACACATGAATGGAGCATGCCCTCCAGGATCTGATTTTCCCGCTCTGTTTGACTATCCGTTTGAGTATGGTAAGTCGTGATCATCTTAATCTGCAACCCCAATGCCTTTTGAATGCCTTCCCAAAATAGATAAGTGAAATGTAAGTCTCTATCTAAGAAAACTGCTAACACCACACCATTAAGCCTTACCACCTCCTAGAGATACAAACGGACCAACTCATCTACTTAAGTAGTGTCTTTGATTGAAATGAAGTGGGATGATTTTGTTCGACAATCAATCACCACCCAAATTGAATTATTACCCCAAGGTGTATGAGGTAATCCAATAATGAACTCCATGGAGACCTCGTCCCACTTCCAGGTAAGAATGGGTAATGGATGGAGAACCTCGAAGGGCCTTTGATGCTTTGCTTTCACCTGCAGACATGTGTAGCATCTCATCATGAAATCATCTTTGTCTCGTCTCATAAATGGACAATAGAACTATCGTCACACATCATAACACATCTTGGTGGCACCCAGATGGACATCCCACTAAGACTGGTGGCTATCATACATCACCACCTTCCATAGAGACAATGGCACTACTAAATGGCCCATGAAGCACAAGATGTCCTCGGGAGATGATGACCAATCATAAGATGTCTCCCCACCAAGAAGAAACAACCTTGACCACTAACAAATCTCATCACTGGGCTTTTCTCCATGAATCAATTCCAAGAGAGGATTCAATTAAATGATCTCCAAGAACACACCTCCACTGTGCTCCTTGGTCTCCACATGCATCTGAGCAGATATCACCATAATATTCCACTCATCACTATAATTCCTCAAGTATTGCACTGGTAATTTTCTACTCAAAGCATCTTATACCACATTAACCTTGTCTGGGGTATAGAAAATGTCAAATTCAAACCCCTTCAAGTACTCTATCCAACACCGCTACCTCAAATTGAGGACCTTCTGTGAGAATATGTAGGACAATATTTTGTGATCTTAATAAAATATAAACTTCTCCTTAAAGAGGTAGTGATGCCAAGTCTTCAAATCATGCATCACAACTACTAACTCCAACTTCTTATAGTAACTAGCCAGGCCAAGAAATATCATAATCTTGAAAAGTTTCTTTAGATTCTCACATGAAATAATTGCACCGATCTTCTCATGATCCACAAAAACCCCCTACTCTGAGATCACATGCCCCAGAAACTTCACTTCCCTAATCCAGAAAGTGCACTTGGACAACTTTTCATAGAGGCGGTGATCCCACAAAGTACCCAACACAATATGCAGATGATGCTCATGTTCCTCCTTAGATCCAGAGTAAACTAGTATGTCATCTATGAACACCATGATGAAGGAATTGAGATAGCGATGGAATAGTCTACTTATGAGTACCATAATGACTGTTGGAGAATTGGTCAGTCTAAATAGCATGACCAGATACTCAAAGTGGATGTACCTACTTCAAAAGGCTGTCTTTGGGATATCTCTCTCTTTCACCCAGATTTGATGGTAACCCGAACGCATGTCTATTTTTTAGAACCACTTTTCCCCCTTTCACTGGTCAAACAAATCATCTATTAGGGGAAAAGGATATTTTTTCTTGTTGGTTACTTTATTCAGCTTCCGGTATTCAATGCACAACCGGAGGGACCTGTCAGCCTTCTTCGCAAATAGAACAGGAGAATCCCAAGGATATATGCTCGGGTGAATGAATCATTTGGATTCTAATCCATCCAACAGAATCTTTAATTAACTTAATTCGGTGGGGTCCATACAATTTAAAGGAAGATAGTTCGGTTGTGTTCCTGGTACCAAATCAATCGAGAACTCCACATCTAGCTTTAGAGGAAATCCGGAAAAATAATTTGGGAATACCTATAGAAACTCATACGCTGCTTGAGGTAGTCCACCATTATGAGAATGAAAATCCTCCTCAAGCACAAGTGATGATAACTAGAAGATAGTATTCCCCATCTCTGGGAGTATATGTCCTGTGCAACCTGACCGAGGATCCCATTCCACAAGAAAAACCTAACGACTCCCATCAGGTGTCCTGAAATTCACCCTCTACCTATAGAAATACATGTCTTCTTGAAATTTCACAAGACAATCCATTCTATGTATCACTTCACAAAGATCCATATATAAGAACAGGAGTTCCCACTCCATCTCAACCCCTCACATGGAAAGCGCAGAGGACAGGCACCAAAGACCCTATTCCTTCTTCTTTCCCAACGGTGTCACCAACTCCATCGCAAAGGATAATAGCTCAATTGAAAAATTATGAAAGTTCATAGTATGGGAAGAGATGAATGAAATAGAATCACCAGTATAAAAAGAGTATAATATATAGAATATCCAATCAGAACGGTACCTCGAACATTCAATGGGCCCACCTCTGATCCTACTAGTTCTTGATCCACCACATGAAGATACCTAGTCTCTGCCTACGAAAGGCTGCTCACCTATGGCTCTACCCTAAAATGGCTCTTCCCAAAAGATGATCTAGCTCTGCCACCACAGCCACCAAACTGAGATCCCCCTATCCTCAATGGCTCGGACTGAGTTGGAACACCCTTAGAAGCCACTAATCCTTCCCCACTTTGGAGTGGACCTTCCATACTGCAAAAGCGTTGTAAGTGTCCCATACCACCTCACTAATAATATTTCCTCAGAGGAAAAGTGCATGATGGTTGGATGTTCCCTTTTCTCCCACACTAGTGGCACAAGATGGACCACGCATCAGAATCAACTGAATAAAACTGCCTGGAAGGTTGGCCTAAGATGCCACCCTCCCTTCTTTTCCTACTCATCCTGCTTCCTTTTCTTAATCGAAGAGCTACCACTACCCAAACCTGATATCATCCCAGAAAAACCATCCCTCCCCTTGCAGTAATTCTCCACTATACATTCCTGGTCAACCACCTCTACATAGGTTTTCATCTTGAACAAGAAGACATAGGAATAGATCTCTGGCCGCAGACCCCTCTCAAACTTCTGGTACTTCATCTTCTCATTGGAGACCATTTCTAGAGCATACCGGACCAACATAGAAAAATGGTTGGAATACTCCATCATAGAAATATCCCCCTAAAAAATCTCTATAAACTGTCAAGATTGAGCATACACCAAAACATCAGGGTAGTACAGGTCGTTGAAGATAACCTTTAAGTCCTTCCAGCTCATCTGCTCATGAACCCCAGCTTGAAGCAATGATTCCCATAACCTACGACTGGGACCCTATAACAGGAAATAGGCGCACTTCACCCTGACCTCCTCAAGTTTTTATAATTACTCAATCATTCACTCAATGTTTTGAGCCACTCCTCCACTTCCTAGGGTTCTGTGCTACCTCGGAAAGTAGAATGCTTGTTTTTCATAAACTCATGGGATTTTTACTTCCTAGTAAAAGTCTCATCGTCTATAACTGGAGTAGGAACATGATCCAGTTACTATCCAAAATCATGTATAGCCTAAACCATAGCATCTACTAGCCTCTAATCAAGCGGTAAGGGATAATTCTCTCTTTCTTTATCTCGTGGGTGCAGAGGAGATTTTTGAGGAGGCATGTTGCTACAAAATACTACTGTCACAAGAACAAAAATCAGTAAAAAATATTGTGAAAATTTCATCAATAACATCAAATATAAATAATCCAAAAAAAATTACAATAATAAAAGAAACAACTACTCCACCCCCACCTAATGTCAACATGTAGTCTACAGCCCACACATCTCACCTGGAAGTAAAGTCAAACAAACAATTAAAATTTCCCATGGTGACTCGAGGTATACTATGAGAGGTTCAGTCCAGGAACACTAATTGTAACAAAAACTTCAATACCTGACATTCCTAGCTTTGGTCTAGCCCGACTCATCCCAAAATAATAATACATCCCAAAAACATTGGTTGGCTCTAATGCCATTCTATCACGAACTGAATCTAGTCTTCATCATTACTGGTACCAAACCTGACACATGGAAAGGCCTAAATGGATTTCCCTATCCCCACACACTAAAACAAGTACTCGGGTATCATGTATTATGGTTTGGGAATGATTTAGCTGAGTTTAGAGTCATTTAACAACCAAAAACAATTGACAAACCAAATCTGAAAATTTATGCCAAACATGCCTTAAATAAAATCTAAAACTGAATACATAGGTTTAAAAATGCACAATAGGTAAAAACATATATAAAATTATCATAAAACATCCCAAGGGACTCTACATGATTAGGGGTTATCACCCACAAGCTGTCTCCACAACACTGCACCAAGGGAAGAAATTGGCAACCCGAACCGCAATCACCTAAGGCCTTGCCTTTACCTACGTCAAACATGATCAAGTCCACATGCACATAGTGGGTTTAAGTAGGGTGTGAGCCTAATCCCAATAGTATACCACCCAAATGATACCATATAGTATGAAATACAAGATGAAAAACATTCAAGTTTTTGATAAACAATAAATTGTGGCAATAAATTCTAAAGAATGACACTTTTAAAGGTAAACAATTTTCAAAGGGAAATTTCAAAGAGTGAACAAATTTTATTAAAAAATTAACCTAATTCATTTTTTCATAAAAACATTCCCTAATTCAATTATAAGTATATAATATCCCATAAGCATTAATCTCGGGAACACCCCTAGGCACTAGTTAGTTTTGGGCCCCATGTACATCGTATCTTTGTGTAAAGTAACCATAGTAATATATGTTCTCATGCACGATCCACTAGTAGGGAACATAACTATAACCTAGTGGTCCCCAAATATAATCAATTTAGTTTTTTTATTAATTTTAATTTTTAACTTTCTAAGTGAAACAAGAACAAAACCACTCCAAATCACTAGTGTACTAGTAAACGTCCGCCAACCTAGATACCTGGGTTTCTCCCTTTGTGATCAAATGAATTCCACATGTTACAAAAATAAAATTTCACATAAAATGATAAGTTATGGACACCCACATTCAAAATAGTATCTGCACATTATTTTCACCACTTACATCACTCAATAAAACATTTAGAATTTCCATAAAATAACATCACAAAATATAACAATGTTTGCACATAAAATCCAAAGAAAACCCCACTTTGAACACCATGTGAATACACATATTTCACCCAAATAGAATTTAAAGCACTAAAACATTTTAATAAAACTATTTCATCAATGATAAAACAACCCCAAATGATCCAACATGGGATATCCATGAAAACACCCATTTCCACTCAAAAAATCCATTTTAGCACCATTCACTTAACAAATACCACCAAAAAATAGTTTTCCCACCAATAAACAATGAATATGAACATGAAAAAAATATTAATCCCACAATTCTAAATCATTCAATAGTGATTACACATGAAATCACCTACCACAAGTGTCAGAACACTAAATCAGTGTGTGAAAGTTCACCTGCACCACCGCCACACCACAATGAAGTTAAATAAAACCTAAAACCACAAGATTATACCAATAAAACCAATATAAAACCATAGTTTTTAATCCCTAATTTCTGTACAATAGTAACTATAAGAATAAATGGAAGAATCCCTAATCAAATGGAAGAAACCGTAAGCAAATGGGGGGAGGAAGGAAGGAAACCCACTTACTTGAAATATCATGCAGAAATCACCTCAAATCCACCAAAAGTTGAATCTCAAATCAACAAAAAATGATAGGGATGATCTAAGGAGGATGAGGAGGCCATTTGGAGACTGAAAAGTGGTGAAATAGTGAAAATTTAATGATTTATGGATGAAACAAATTAAACTATCAAATCTAGATGATTTGAGAAACCCTGAGAAATTTCTCGCTAATATGTGATGAAAATTAGATCCAAAGAGGGAAAATAGATAATTGGTGTGATAATAGGATTTTTTTTTATTTTATTGGGAGGTGGAATCAGCAAAAAAATTAAAAATTAATGAGATATTAAATAATTAAATTCTTTTAAGTAGGAAATGGGATAACGGGTTGGCCCAATGCCTAACTGAATCACCTAAAACCAAAATGATAATTAGTTCCTAAGGGGTCCTAATTGACACGGTGGTTTTAATAGTCTAGGTAAGGGAAGTTGGTAATTTTAAAAATGTTAAAAAAATAAAGGATTTTTAAAAGAAACAATTTTTTTTTTAAATCTGGAAAAGGGCTCACGGTTCGGCCCAAATCATGATGAAACCCCCCTTTCTCCAAAAATACATGGGAAACCCCTCTAAAAAATAAATAATATAAATTAAATTAAAAATACCTTTTAAATAATCCTTTTATGTGAAATATCTATTCAATAGTGTATAGATACCCCATCTATGAAAATCATTTATAATTCGAGACTCTGAAATTTATTAAGAGATAGTGTGGTTTAAACTCAAAGTTGAAATATAGTTCAGATGTGTGTATTTTTCTCATGGAAGGATTGATAATAACATAAGGATGGAAAAAAATTAGTAAAGGAATTTGATTATGAAATTTAAGGAATCAAATGGAAACATCCCACATGAAACATGCCTAGGAATAAATACTTAATGAATTGTCTTTAAGTGGGAAATGATACAAATAAAGAATGTTTAGTCACATTTCATAGAGAAATCATGGATATGAAAATAAATAATAGCCTAATGGAAATTAATAATGAGTTTTGGTGGAAGATTATCCTTTAGTGAAATTCTTCAAGTGTGGAGAGCATGGGAAATTTGGAAATCAGTGTCTGAATCTGATAATGATTGAGGGAAACTATATTTTATCCCAAAAGAGACTAACGGATCATTTTTGTGATTTTTCTATCATGATAGTCAAATTTGATAATCAAAATGATATATTCCTAGGGACCCTCATTTTCTACTAAATTCCTTCTAGTACATTGTATGATTCTGGTTTTATGCAATCCTCTACTTAATTAGTGTTTTCCAAAACCATCAAATCAAACCATGTGTTATTATATGTAGATTTTTTATCTTAATACTATTGGAGGATTTATTCAATAATAATTTTTATATGAATATTCATTTATTTTCATTGGTGAGTACAGTATCATATCTAAACTATAAGGCATACCAAAGGTGGTATTTGACACAATATTATGGATTGATTGGATCTCAATGTAAAATACCAAGTCTAATTATAGAATCTGTGAAATTTATATTGTCATAAAGTGTAAAACTAGAGTTTATTTCATAATATAGATATCCCAGAGAGATTCTTGTGAAAAACTACCTCTTATACCCTTATTTATTGAAATTATTGGTGAAGTAGGTGGTGGAAGTGTAATTAAAATGCTTAAATTTATTCCCATAATTTAGGAGTACCAAGATATATTTCCTGAAGAATTATATAAACAACCCATTGATTGAGAGGTATACTTATAGATTTATATAATACCACGATCCAATCCTATATTGAAACCTCCATATATAATAGTTTTTATGGAGTTAATGGGATTTATTAATATACAATGTGATCAATTGAAAATGTATTCTTCTGTCTAAGTGTCTCTCCTTTTAGAGCACTAGTTCTATTTATGATGAATAAGTATGCATCAATGTGGTTATATATTAATTATAAAGAACTCAATGGATCATAGTAAATAAAAAATACCCTCATAATAAAATTCTTGATTTACTCAACCAACTTAATAGAGATCAATTCTTTTCTAAGATTGGCCTTTCATTTGAGTATCATCAACAAATAGTATGGAAAGAGGATATCCCAAATACAACATTCTAATCAAGGTATAGACATTATGTGTTTATAAATAATGTCCTTTGGTTTGACTAATGCTCCTAAAATATTTATGGACTTAATGAATGGGGTCTTTAGGGACTACCTTGATAATTTAATGGTGGTCATTAATTATTATATTTTAATATATTCCAAAAGTCATGAAGAAAATAAGGAACATATAAGGGATATAGTAAAAATTGTAAGTAATGAAAGCATTTTTTTAAATTTAGTGAACATTAGTTCTGGTTGCAATTGTTGTAATTCATGGGACACATTTTATCTTTAAAAGGAATCTCTATGGACCTAGATAAGACTAATTTAGTAGGGTAGTGGTCTCACCCATCTATAGTTATTGAGATTTTTTGTTCTCTTGGCCTAGTAGGATTATATATAATGTATATGAAAAAAATCATAGATTTATAATATAAAATATAAGTTAACTCAAATGATATTTATGTTCAAATGGATAATGTAATTTAATTAATTATAATAGGAATAGAAGAAGAGGGTGGTTAGTACACCTATGCTGACATTTTCCTCTAATGGAGAATGATTTTCCATTTATAATGATGCATCATTGGAATTACTTGGAAGGGTTGTCACCAAGAATGATAAAGTTATTTCTTATGTGCCTTTAAAATTAATGTCTCATGGGAAGAACTATCCTAACAATTATTTGGAGTTAGAAATATTTTTTTTATTAATGATATGGAGAAACTATCTTTTTTGAGAGAATTGTGATATATAAATAGACCACAAAATTCTAAAGTAAATATTCACACAAAAGGAATTGAATAGTCAAATATTCTCAAGGGAAATGATTGTTCAATGCATTATCTCTTTGTTAAATAAAATATTATAACTGATTCACTGAGTAGGAAAGACCCCATAGTTCATACAATGATGAGAATAAAGGAATATCCATCGGTCAAGGACTTTGTAATGATGAACATATAAGTTTTAAGTGATCAAACATCACAGATACTATATTGAATGATTTCCCAACCATAATTTTTAGAGAGGATCAAGAAATAAAAATAAATAAATGATTTTGTAATACAATATAATATATAAGTGATGAAAAATGGGAGGTTTTCATTTTTCTATCCTATTCAGGAAGGTGTACTACTATTCATACCAAGGATATATATACCATATATTTTGAAATTAAATAATGAATTTTTGGGTGAAGATCATTAAAAGGTATTCTATATAATTATGAGAAGCACAAAAATGTAACAAATTATATGTAAACATTATTGGGGGTATAATGTGAAAAAATAAATTTAGAATTAAATAGTGTGGTGTTTGGAAATTTAGCAAGTGAATATAGAGCATAAAATTCCAAAGTGAGTGTTTTAACCACTACCTGAACCATTATAGACTTGGGTAATTATCAGTATGGAAATTTTAATTTACCTTCCTAATACATCAAAGGTAACAATACCATATGGATAGTTTTTTATAGAGTAACCAAATATATATATTTCATCACTATACAATAGGGTTTCACACTTGAGTTCCATTCTCACTTGTATGTAAAAGAAGTGGTGAGGCATCATGGTAAACCATTTTTATTTGTCTTTGAAAATGATACATGTTTTATTTATATGTATTTGAGTAGATTAAAAAAAGGATATGAAAGAATAAGTTAAACTAAATACATTCTATCACATGAAAACTTATTGGAAGTCTGATAGGACTACTAATACATTGGAATACGTGTTATAGGATAGTTCAATTGATTTTCAATTAAGTTCAGACCCACATCATCCACTTCAGGAATTATCCTACAAATAAAGTTTCTAATATAGTATTTAAATAGATCAATATGATGAAATTTATAGGAAACATTATGCCACTCTAACTTGTTGGGATGAGGTTAGAGAAGGAAAACAGTTAAGGAAAAACATTGTAATAAAAACCAGGGAGAAGATACATGTAATCTAGAGACATTTCAATCTTACTCAGAGTCTTCAAAATAGTTATTCTAATAATCAAAGGATGGATATAGAATTTCATTTTTCTCACCATGTATTTATAAATTTACCATCATGGAATGGAGTTATGAGGGTTGGGAAGAATAGAAATTTAATTCCTTGGTACAATGGACCATTTGAGATTCCAAGGCATGTTGGATTAGTTTCATATCACTTGTCACTACATCAGAAATCATTCCAATGTCAATGAAATGTTCCACATATCCCTACTAAAAATTTTTATGTTCTAACCAAAACCTATGCATGAAATTTAATGGTGTGGAATTGGAATCTCAGATTTCATATGAAGAAGAACAAATCTAGATTAATGATTAAATGTAATAGCACAACTTGTGTCACGAACCAAGCTAGTTCATCATCTTACCCGACACCCGACCCGTTCTACGACATGGATTGAAGGGCGTTAACGATCCCCATAGGATGGAAAGTAGTTTTGGACATCAAAATATAATCATTGGAATGATTTAAGCCCAAAATAAATAACCAAGACTAGATAAATAAATTGAAAAACCGAGACCGTAGCAAAATTAACAACAGAACGTCATTAAATAAACAGACAATCTAGGTACAAAATACAACTGAGCAAGCTAAAAACTAAAATACAAAACTGAAAAACCACCACACAATATTCATGTGACCTCTAGGTCACCTCTACCACAAGACCCAAACTGCTCTAATAATGAGCACCTACCATGAAACATAAACAAAAGTTGAACCTGAAAAATACCTCGGGTCTACCGACATTGAGTGGTATTGGTAGGGTGTGAGCTGACAACTTAGTTGGAAACCACCAAAGAATCCATTCCATTAATTTCCCAAAAAAAACTAATACTATTTTGAAATACATTTATGAAAATATATTTTCAAACACACTTTTAATTTCAAAACAAACAACACAATCCATTGACCTCATAATTTAAAACATGTCATAAAAAGGAAAAAGGGGGAGTTTTGATTCTTCTATCAAAACATATATATAGAAATCCTTTTTAAACTAACCAAACATTCACAGTTTTCTAAAAAAATACCAAAACTAGACAGAAAGAATAATATTCTACACAATGAGGGAAAGGACTCTAGTAGTACTCGTAACTTGGAAAACAAGGGAAATCCTAGGAACTTAGAGGAGAACCAGAACATACTATACATGTGACTCATCCTTAAGGCATTACCTACTCAATGACTTCATAACGCCCTAACGCTTGACCGTCGCCCTACCTTTCTTAGTTGAGGGGCCCGTTCCCATAGAAACAAACTCAAGTATCCACCTTATATGAGCCACTAGATAGTATAATAACCTAGACTAGTGTAGCAATCATTCTCAGTAAACCTATTTTCTATGATAGGTTCCCATGTATGTTTCAAAATGGGGTGTTCCATACAATTGAAATATCAAGTCACATATATATAACCAAACTCACCACATAATCCAACACCACCCCGACCACCTTATAGGTGGTCTATTTCGATCAAACATTCATTACACAATAGAGGTCCCATATCTAGGACCCTCCCATCTCACGGCTTACCAACCAGGAAAGGAACCTTACCTAAGAAGGGTTTTTTAAAATACATTTCAAAATATCATACGGTTCTTTAGTTCTACCCATCTAGGTTATATTTATCAAAAAGGGATCACCTCAAAACCATTTCCAATAATAAGAAATTCAATTTCCACTATGCCCTTTCCAATCAGCCTTTATGTTTCGAACACACACCCAATCACATCACAATTTCCAAACAGTCCTTTATTTCAAATACACTTTTACTATCAAAATGAGTTAAAAACATGCACAACGTACTCAAATGTTCCAAACAAGATTTCAATCACTTAAAGAAACAATTTACTTTTTAAAAACACCAAACAAGTAAAAATTTCCACACAATTTTGAAACCACCCTAAACCATTTTGGAATCCATGGAACCATTTATCAAAAGAGAGGGAAAGAGGAAATGATAGTTCTTTTAGAAAAAAAAATGTTTAAGAAAAGAACCACCCCAAATGTCATCATCATTTGAAGTCATATCCATGGGTTCACTTCGCGCATCCATGGATGTTCTCACATCTAATTGAATAGTACAAGTGGTCTTTTCCAAACCATTTTTAAACAAAACCACACACACCTCCCATTTACACAATAAAGCATTTCATTAAATCACTAAGTTTCACAAATCCAACCAAAAGAAGACAAAAAAGTTCCATAAAATATTTATATAGTCAAACACCACATAAAATATCCAAAATAACCATTTAAAATAGAGTGGCATTTGTTCAAACTCAATTGGTAAAGCACACACATGAGCATAAATAGAGGATCATTCTAAAACTTATTTTTAATTAAATATTTCAACAAGAAAAAACTACCATAAATTAACGATGAATGAAATAAAGGTGTGAGACATGTTTTAAGAATTAAATAATAAAATCCAAGCATCATGTGGATTGAAATTGGAAGAACTGGAATGGAAACACCTATTGGTCGGTGTGTGAATGCGACCCAACACTTGAAGAATGGGAAAATGTCATGAGGACCAATCTACATACCCTCGACACTGAGAAAAACACACCCAACATAACTCTAGGAATTAGAGTTTGGTTAAATTGAAGAGAAATCCCCATAATTTGAAGAAAACAGACCATCGGAGGGGTTTCAAGGCCAGGAAGGGTGCTTGTAGTGAGGGAGCAGTGTGGTCATAATAGAGTAGGGGGGAGTAGGGGGGTTAGGGCATCATCAGAATAGGGTGGAGTAGGGGGTCAGGTGTCAGAATAGGAGGGGGGTCGTGCACCAGAACAAGAGGTGGCTGCCTGGGGGGCTCAGGTCACACAAGATAGGAGCACTTTTGGATAGAGGAGGGAGTTTCGTGGTGCGCCAGTAGTAGGTCAGCTGGAGGTGGCGTAAGGGGAGAGGTCTGTAGGTGGTGTGGTGCGCATGGGGGTGTCGCGTAGGAGGGTTAGGTTGGGGGGTTTCACCTTATTTATGGGGATGGGAGGGGTAGAGTTATTTAGGGTTTTTTTTTAAATTATAATTAATTATGTTAATAATAATAATAATTAAAATTTTAATAATAATAATATAATACTCATAATAATAATAATAATAACAATAGAATAATAATAATTATAATAATAATAACATTTTCTTTTAATAATAATAATAATAACAACAATAATAATAATATGATTATTATTAATAATAGTCATTCCCTAAATTGTGTTTTTATTTTTCAATTAATTTTATTTTTTTCTTTGATGTTGAGTAGGAAGTGCAGCTTTGACGCATGGTCTTCTAGACCATTCCCTGACTGTGTACATCACAAAAAATATCTTGGGAGTTTTAGAATCCAAAAATCTTACACGGGACACAAAACGAACCTCAACTGGGAAAAATTCAAAGCCAAGGCATAATAAAATAAGAGGTATCCAAGTTTGGGGTGTAAAAATTCTACCCACCACAAACACTCTATTCCCTTATAAAGTCACCAAGATAATAGTAAAAAACAACTTGAGTCCAAGCCCATACAAAAGCAAGGAAAACTAAGGATCCAAGGATGACATCACTCTCCACTGGTCACACCTGACCAATTCAAGAAGAAACACAGCCTAATATTGAGGAGATAACATAGGAGTGTTCTCCCCCCCCCCCACAAAAAATCCACTAACATGGGAACCCTGAAACCAGAACCCACCACCCCAGGGGGGGAAACATAGGAACTCCCAAACCAAACTCATTCAATTTCTCCACATGGACTGAAAAACACCCTAGAGACTTAAATAGAAAGGTTTCTATGAAACAACCTAGTAACATTAGGCTAAGAAATTATCTCAACACCTCCCACATCAACCTAATAAACCCCTCACTACAACTGAGGACTATGAAATTCCTAGCCTGAACTCAACCCACTTATTTAATACTAACGGAACAACTCCACCACTAGGATTAAAACTATCCCGGGGCACCCCAAAATCTCGAGAAACTAGAATCAATAAATCCTCTAAAATATATGAAACCCTCTCCACAAGGTTGAATGAAAAAACAACCGGAATTGAGAACTATTCACTCTGGCCGACCTCTCAACACTAGGGGAAAACTCATAGAAAGGAACACAAATTAATAAAGGGCCCAGAAGCACCATGCATCAACTCCACAACCCAAACATATTCCTAATGAAAATAGTTGAGACTAAACCCAAAACCATAATGGGTCCATCCATTCACAGGCCCTACACCATTCAATGAATACAAATGATTTAAAATCCACATTTGTAGAAGACAAAGATTCATGGATTGCGGTAGAACATGCTCATCACACCACTACAATGAGGATGAAATTAAAATAGTTACAAGAATAGAACAAGGAAACTTTGGATATTTACATCCCAATATCTTAAAATGAAAACTAGGCTAAGTCTTAACATGACCTTGGAAAATCATGAATATGTGTGAGCTTCACCCTGAGACCTGTGGTTGGGGATTTAATGGTTGAAGCATCACCTGCCTCACATTTAGGCATTAGCATCCTCTACTCCCAACTCTTTCTTCCTCTGGAAGATTCAAATGACCACAATGGTGGTACGTTTCCAAAGGGATGTAACATGACATATTAAAATTCATGTATGGGCCACACTGATGGAACTCATAATAAACTCTTACTGAACGCTGGCCTAGCCAAATATCCTAAAATTATACCACCTCCTGTAACTTCACCACCTAAAGTAAGAACCTATGGGTGAATTTGGCCTCTAACATTACCCATGTCACTGCAACTCATATTGACGAAAGAGGAACAACCCCACTGGTCCAAGACTAGACCATCAAACAAACTCGAGAAAAAAAACTCTAACAAACCCAGGAGTTCACAACAACTCGAAGACACACTCTACTTCCACAATAGTACAATTGCCTCTAACAGACCTTGACTACCTCGATAAATAGGAAACACTCGATTTGAACCAGAATTCGGAAAATATCCTTAATAAATTTTGGAGACTTTTTGGGTGGCACATCCTGAAAACATGAGAAACAAAAAGTGAAACCGGAATCAATCCAAAACACAATCAAAAGAAACACCCCTACCTCAAAACAATTGGCTCGAAAGCCAAACAAAATCAAGCATAACCAAAAAAACCTTTTAAATATCCCATTTCAGATTAATTTTCAAAATCACCACATTTCTAAGCGAATTTAAAAATACTAAAGCCCTTTTTTAAACCAAATTCAATTCCCAAAATTTATTTTCCATTTTTAAAACCACCACTTCCTTTTAAATTTTCAAATTTCCTTCTTCAAAGTCAAAATCCCAAAATCATCTTCTCATCCAAATCCATTTTAGAAAAACCAAATCAAACCTTTAATTCCAAATCCCCACCCTTTACATCCTATGATTCATTACACATGTATCCATCCATTTCCACACATCATCCACAAACAAGTTCATCCATTCACTTTTCATGTGTACCCTACACACATGAAAATTTCCATAAGGAATACCAAGGGTTGCACCCAATATAAATTCTAAAACCCAAAATTCTTTCAATTTTAAAACCCACTTTACCAATTTAAAACCATTTGAAGAAAACAACTCCATTTTAAAATCTATTTTCCATTTCAAAAACAACATTCATTTTCAACACACACTCACACCAACCAAAAACCAAAACAAAACACAACTAACAATTAACTACCAGAATGAGGAACTAGTGCCTATGCCTAACCCGGTGATATGGTAGTGGTTTATGCCCCAAGTAAGGCATAACACTAAGAGGACCTTGAACAAGGTACTTGAACTCCACATGGGTCACTACTCTATGTGAGGCCAAAACATGACAGTGATTCACCTCCATTTTCATCCCTCAATCCAAAAAAAAGATAAAGGAGTTGGATCCTAGAATACCCCTAGTAACTCAAGGATCGACGCGAATAATATTTCATGATGCTCTTCCTAAACCTACCTAATAAGTCCTGACAGTCCTAATCTCCATCTACTAGACACCCCAAATAACAAATATCATTCTCTGATACTATTTTTTCACGAACCAAGATGGGTTTCCATCTGACCCGACACTCGACCCGGCCCCCGACATGGCCCGAAGGGCGTTCCCGATCCCCATAGGTTAGAAACTATTACCATGTATCAATAAATACACATGGAAATGATTTAAGCCAAAAATAAATAACCAAGAACAAATAAATAAATAGAACAAAATGAGACTGCAGCAAAACTAACAACTGAACATCATTAAATAAATATACGGTCCAGGTAAAAAATACAACTGAGTAAAATAAAAACTAAAATACAAAACTAAACCACTAAAACATGATCTTAATGTGTCCTATTGGTCACATACAACCATAATACCCAGACTACTCCAACAAAGAGCACCTTCTAGCAATCCTGAACAAAAGTTGAACCGGTAAAATAGATTGGGTCTACCAAAACTGAGTGGTATAGGTAGGGTGTGAGCTAACATCTTAGTAGGAAATCACCAAAGAATCCATTAAATTACTTTCCTAAAAACATTAAATTAATATATGTTTTAAATACATTTATGAAAATAGATTTTCATACACAATTTCAATTTAAAAAAACAATATAATTCATTTCCTTCATAATTTAAAACATGGAAAAAGAAGCAAAAAGGGGGATTTTTTATTCTTATATCAAAACAACTACATAGAAATACATTTTAAACCAACCACACATTCACGGTTTTCTAAATAAATACCAAAACTAGAAACAAAGAATAAGATTCTACACAATGAGGGAAAAAGCTCTAGTAGTACTCGTAACTAGGAAAACATAGGAAATTTGAGGAACTCCGAGGAGGAAAAGAACATACTATACATGTGACTCATCCTGAAGGCATTCCCTACTGAATGATGTCATAATGACCTAACGATCGACCATCACCCTATCTGGCCCAGTCAAGGGTCCCATTCCCATAGTAATAAACCTAAGTATCAACCTACTATAGACAACTATCTAGTACAATAACATATACTAGTGTAGTAATCATTCTTAGAAAACCTCTTTACTATGATAGGTTCCCATGTATGATTCACAAGGGGGTATTCCATAAAATTCAAACAAAACGCCACATATATATAACCAAACTCACCATAAAAACTGGCACCACCTCATCCACCTCACAGGTGGTCCCTTTCTATCAAACATTCATTACAAATGGGAGGCCCATATCGAGGACCCTCCTGTCTCGTGGATTACCAACCAGGTAAGGAACCTTACCCAAGAAGATTTTTTCAAAATACATTTCAAATTTCCAAATGGGACTTTAGTTCTTCCCATATAGGGTATATTTATCAAAAAGGGAGAACCTCAAAAACCATTTATAATAATAATAAATTTCATTTCCACTATTCCCTTTCCAATCAGCCTTTAAGTTTCAAACACACACCCAAGAGTATCACAGTGTCCTAATGGGCCTTTATTTCAAATCCACTTTTACTATCAAAATGAGTTGAAAACATTCAAAACATAATCAAAAGGTTCCAAATGGGCACTCCGTCACTTTGAGAATAAATTTCCTTTTTCCAAACACTAAACAATTCAAACATTACACACAATTTTGAAACCACTATAAACCATTTTGGAATCCAAGGAACCATTTATCAAGAGAGTGGGAAAGGGGAGATGAGAGTTCTTTTAAAAAATCAAGGTTAGAGAAAAGAACCACCCCAAATGTCATCATAATTTGAAGGCCCATCCATGGGTGCACTCCGTGCATCCATGGATGTGCCCACATCTAATGGCATAACACAAGTGGTCTTTTCCCAAATATTTTTGAAGAAACCACACACACACCACCCACTAACACAATAAACAATTTCATCAAAACACCAAGATTTAAAAATCCAACCAAAATAATAAAAACAAATTCCATAAAATGTTTCTATAGGAAAACACCACCTAAAATATCCAACATAACCATTTAAAAGAGAGTGAAATTTGTTCAAACTCAATTGTCAAGGCATACACATGAGCATAAATCGAGAATTATTATAAAACATATTTTTAATCAAATATTCCTACAATTAAACACTACCATAAATTAACTATGAATGTAATAAATGTGTGAAACATGTTTTAAGAATTAAATAATAAAACTCAAGCATCATATGGATTAAAATTAGAATAAATGGCATGGAAACACCTTCCAGTCAGTGTGTGAATTTGACCCAACACTCGTAGAAGGGTAAAAACATCCCAAGGAACTATCTTCATATCCTCTACACCAAGAAAAATGCACCCAACACAACCCGAGGCATTAGATTTTGGTAAAATTGAAGATAAATCCCAAAAAAATTGAGGAAAATGCATCGTCAGAGGGGGTTCACGGCTGGGAAGGTCACTACCAGTGAGGGAGGGGTGCGTACATACCATAGTAGGGCAGAGAAGGGGGGTTTGGGCTATGCCAAAATAGTGCAGAGTATGGGGTCAAGTGCCAAAATAGGATGGGGGTGTGATCCAGAACAAGAGGGGGCCTCTGAGGTGGGTTGGGTCACACGAGAGAGGGGTGATGCCGGATGGAGGATGGAGTGGCATGGTGTACCAGTAGTAGGTTGGACAGAAGTGGTTCAAGGGGGGAGATCTGTAGGTCATGTGGTGCAGATTTTGGGTGCTTAGTAGAAGGGTTAGGGTGGGGGGGTTCTGCCTCATGGATAGGGAAGGGAGGGGTAAAGGGATTTAGGGGTTTTAAAAAATTAGAATTAATTATGTTAATAATAATAATAATAATAAATGCAATGTTAATAATAATAATAACATACTCAAAATAATAATAATAATAACAACAGTAGAATAATGATATTTCTAATAACAATAGTGATACTCTATTAATAATAATAACAATTATCATTATCATTATCATCATTCCTTAAATTGTATTTTTATTTTTCAACTAATTTTGATATTATTTTTCATTGATGTCAATCAGGCTGTGCGGCTTGGTCGAACGATCATCCAGACCATGTGCTAACCGTGCATAGGACAAAAACTCTTTTGGTAGTTTTAGAATCTGAAAATCCTACCTCGTATTCAACCCTAACCTCAACTGGGAAAAATTCAAAGTCAAGGAATAATAAAATAAGAGGTATCCAAGTTTAGGGTGTGACAACCCAAGTTGTGAAAATTTATGGATAAATCGATATTTTGAGGAAGAAAACTTAGTTTCTGATGAAGAAATAAAGGAAACATATCCGATTTTATCTTGGAGTATGAGTCAAATATTAAAGGAAAAAAAATTGGGGGGAGATGTAATTCCCTATAATTTTATCATATATATATCATGACTTTAATTCAATATAATTTTAGCATTAACTTTATGCATACACATCAATAAATGAAGATAAACCATAACCCATTTTGTTAAAATTATTATAAATATTGTAATTTTGTCATATGATTGGTGGGTTCAGATAAGGGAAACAATTTTATAAACTTTTTTTTAATGAAAAATATTAGTAATTCATTAAAAATTCAATTGGAGTAGCTCAATTTCTATTAATTGTTTTTCCTAAAATATATTTTTCCATAAGATAATTACCTTTTATAGGTTGTGAATTTTATTATATTATGATTATATAGTTATTTTAATGAAAATATAAAATAAAATTTTCAATAAAATAAATAAATATCCATTAAATAGTTTTTACTATGTAAGTGATAAATTTTATTATTATTGGAAGATTTGTTTTTTAGAATATTGTTTTATTTTTTCATATTATAATTATTTTTAAGACCTAATTTTTTTATAAAATAAATTAAATTGGTCATTTTTAAATTATTAAACAAAGATGGTGTTTAAAATTAAATTTGAAAAAAATAACACCCATGGGAAATTATTTTAAAAAATATTAAGAACACCTAACTATTAAAACACCATTTTTTACATAAAAAAGGTTTTTCTACACATAATATGTCTTTTAATGGATAATTTCCTAATATTTAAAAATTTAAATAGATAAAAAGCATCAAAAATTCAAAAATAGTTTTTAGGAATTGGGTAAGAATAACCATATAATATTTTACATGATAAAATAATTACCATCATTAATTTTTAATCATTATTAATAAGTTTTAATATTGGTAATGTAATGTGGCTCAAATTTTACTTATTCAATTTAAAACATAGACCATATTGAATATCATTTCTTGGATAGAACGTCAATCCAACACATTTCACTTATATTTCATTACATATTTTTCATAACTCACAAAGACAACCTAACCCCAATGAGATTCCATTTTTAACCCTTACCTAACATTAGTTTCCATAAAAACCCCTATCATTTTCACATATGAAAAGGGGCTCACTCCCACCCATTCACTCATCCCTATATAACCCAAAGATTATGATCATTATGTTCCCTTACATTTTCCTATATGTTTTCCTCCTAAGTAGTTAATATGGTTTAAGGAGTCCTCCATGATCTTTGATAAGTGATATAATAAGGTAAGGGTTCTCCTACTCCTGTTGATTCAAGTACTTATTTTATGATAAGGAATTTAATTTTCAATTTATTATGATTTAATTTTTTCTAAATGTATCCTTTATAATCCATATTATTCCCTAATGATTAGATACTTCCATTCAATTTCATTAAGCCAAATTTATTACCCATTTTTATACTAGTCATGCTACCAAAATCACTCCTTCATTCTTTCCGTCCACTTTCCAATTCTAGAACTTCCCCTATTATAAGCCTTTTTGTAAAATTTTTCATTTTGAACCGAATGAAAAAGTGTAGGAAATTAACTTTTTCTGTTATTAGAGCATGTTGTTTTTAAAATAGAGCATCAAAATGTTTTTCTAATTTGAGACCCCCTCAATGTGTGTTTTTTTCAAGAAGTTAAATTAATTAAAATTAAAAATTAAAAATGAAAATTAATTAATTGAAATTAAATTAAAAACAAAAGAAATAATAAATAAATATTTTAATGATGATAATAATATTATTATTATTAGTATTATTATTATTATTATTATTCTTTTAATTATTTTTTTTGGAGAAGACCTAAATAGGGTCTCCCCTCTATTCAACCCATAGCACACAGCCCCATATGGATCCTCCCTTCATCGTGCAACCTCCCCTCTGTGGCCTCCTCTCCCCTTGCTTGAATCTGGCCATATTTCTTCTAATTATTCACTGAATATCTGTAGTAAGTCTCTATCTCCCTTATTCTCTCAGTTTACAACTTCACCTTAGCCACTTCTTCACCTAATGGGATTTGGTTAAATGACTTTGGTTAGGTATGATTCCATTTTTGGTTTTCTCTTGTTCTAGGTTAGTGCAGAAGGCCTCTCAGGTATATTTTGTGTGTGTTCTGGAAGCCACCGCTGAAGGCGAGTCGGTTCGAGTGTTTTCGATCCACTAGCTTTGATCTGAGGTAATCTTTTGTTGTTGCATCTTCTTTCACACATGTTAATTTTGGGGATTTCATTTTTTTTGACTCCCTGGTATGTTTTTGGTAGGGATTTGGATATTTTTGTGTTGGTTTGTCTCATTTTTTTCGTTACTGACACCCATGGTAAGGTTTAATGTCATTGGTTGGTATCGCATATGGTTATGTTGCATCCTTTATGTGTTTTTAAGGTTTGTAGTGTTAAATGTTCATTGTGTTGTCCCCTTATTTTTGGTTTCGAGTCTCCAAGGCAAGGGCTACATGCATGCATGTTCATAGGTAAGTAAATGTATGTATGTAGGTTCCCTCGTTACATGTGTAGTCATCCATGGCAGTGATTATACACGTATGGGTCTTGGTGTGCCCATGTTTGTGTGTATATATATATATAAATTCATGCATATGTGAGTGGAGAAGGGCATATGCATATAAACACATGTGTAAGGATCCTCTTACGCATTCCCATGTCCATGCGGGTGTGAGCATAGGGGCTAGGTTTCCTTGCATATGTGTGAATTTGTACATTCCTAGTGAGGGAGAAACATGATTTAGTTAAAAAGCATGAAGGGCCAAAGTGGATGTATTAGTTCCAATTGAAGTAGGATCTCATTCCTTAGCCTTTTAATTAAAATAAAGCATTAATTGCTATCTTTAATTAATTTCTTACTGCACTTCTATTATATTTTACTTACTATAGCAATGTTTAGATTAAATTCCTTTTTAATTTGAATTGAGTGTGATTCGTGACGAAAGTGTTAAATGTGATAAATGGTTTCTTGATAATAAATTTATGGTTTTATAATAAAACCCCTCCAACGGAGGTGTGCTATCTGCGAAACTCATAGTGATAGTTATGTTTATTTAGTTGCTTAACTTATTGCATTTGAATTATGCTGAATGAGTTTTTGAATAAATGTTAAATATAATTAAATGAATTGTTTGATAAAGAAATTCCATTATTTTATAATAAAACTCCTCCAATGGAGGTGCACTATAATCTAAACCAAAGAGTGGTGATTGTTATTTATATCATGTTTTGATTTGGTTTGAGTTTTCCATATGCCTCTTGTTGGTGTTTTTTTCTATGTCTATTTATCTTTTGTTCTCTTTGAATAATATAAATTGACTTATCATGCTAGTTTAGCTCAAATGAAATTTCTGAATAAGTATATGCCTTGATCAGGACAATTTTCTTTTTACCCTTGAATATCATAAATGAAATTTTCATGTTTAGGTAAAGTGAATGAATTGGTAAATGGTTCGTGTAGGGTGTATATTTCTTTTCCGTTGTTTCATTTCTCTTTAGATGTGTCATTTTTGTTCAGGCTGCTGAAACCTTCCATCAATGCTTTTTTATCACTTACTAAATTGTATGGTTTGTTCAACAGTGCATGTTGTGGCCTTTGCTTATGTAAAAACCTATCCAGGTTCTTCTCCTTCACTCTTGACCACCCCTTTTGGGTGTTCCCCGCCTAAATGCTCTCTTTCCTTGTTCTTTAAGTTATAAATGTAATGGGATAGTTTGAGTTGAATGTCTGACTTGAACAAGTTGGTAAGATTGTACTATTTAATGTCATTAATAACCAATCACTAAGGCATGTTTAGGCCATATTCTTTTTTTTTACATTCTATTGTGCATGATAGTTCCAAATAGTGATGCCCTATTCTAGTGGTTTAACCTATATTCTAAAATTATTTTCTTGAGAAAATGAAGATGTTGTTTGGTTTCCCTAGGATTTATAAATACCTATGAATGATACTGGTTCCCAAAGTGATTATCAAGGAGTGACTCATTGGAAAATTGGTTATGCCTAGACTTAGGTGATACTCGACCCATTTTGTGTGATATAGGGATGGACTCACGGTAAAGCCATGCCCCGAAGGATACTTGGTCTTTCAAAAGATTTCCTTGGATGGTCTCGGTGGTATTGAGTAATTTGAAGGATGTACCAAAGAGATACCTTTTGGTATGGGATCAAAATATGACTCTAAAACTTGAACATGATGATAATAAAGATGATTTTTTGTTTCCCTTATAGTTTTTGACACTTTTATGATGTCCTAAGACACTCTTTGTTGATACATATATTATACCCAAAGTTAAAGCACAAGCATTGGGGTGTGTTTTTTTTTTTTTTTGTCTTCTATTTTCTAGCCTCTTTTATATATAAATATACATCCTTCTTCTTACATGTACTCGTTTATATTTATAGATTAGGCCAAATCAGGTGATATGGGAAGGGTGTCCATTTAGGAACCTAGACAAAGTTTCTAGTTTTAATTGTTATCACACGCCATTACTTTATATGGAACACTTATTAATTTACAATTCATTATCTGGATTGGGTTAGGCACTGGTGGTGCTTTTCTTCTGAGATTTATATCTCATACCCTCTTATAAATTTGTTAAATTTTAACTTCCCCTTATTTGTCACATATTTAATTGTTTCTTACGCTGTTTTATTTTACATATACTCTATTATACCACTGTGCAACACTGATAAGAGGGTTTAGTCACCCTAATTTCACCTCCCAAGACCCTTGCTGCTAATCGATAGCCTCTGGCATATGGGGAGGTGCCCCTAAGGTCATGTGACCCACTGATCCGGCCACCATCTTAGAGGTTATCCAGGTCGATATGTTACAAAGTGGTATTAGGGATTCTTTTTCTTCATCTTACTATTTTGGGTTGGTAGACAGAAGACTAGGAATGTGTATGCACTTGGTTAATAGTTGTGCCTAGGACTGATCACCCCACGTATGGGAAATGACCAAGTGGTCAGGGTTGGTAATTGATGTACATAATTTTCAGTATTATATTTGATATGATTTCACCATGAGTGATTGGTGTGATTTACACTGCTTAAGAATTTATGATGTTTATGGTATATTACCTTTGGCCTTTCAAGGTAAGGATAAAGCATTTCTTGCATCATATTAGGAATTTAGGAATTTACATTCCATGAATAATTACATTCCATATAGTTGCATTTTAGTTTTCCTGTGGATATGATTGAGTGCCTTAAATGTATGCCATGTTTTGTATTTATTTATCATGCTAGACTATTTTCATGCTGCCTTTTTACTAGAATGTTTTCCTTGTATCATGATTTTTTTTCTTATTAGCATGTCGTTGTGATTAATGTTCCATGATTCGGTGTTATAGTTTGTTACTTAGTGTTAGCTACTTATAGTAACATTCTTTTCCCTTGGGGCATTAGTTAAATCAAGTATCTAGTGTTTATTTTAAAATGGGTACTTTATGTTTCTTTTAAACCTTGTAAATGTTTAAAAAAAGATAATTGTGAATAAATTTATAAGGTTTGGGGATGGAATCTATAGTGGTGTGCTCATTTTAACCCTCTTTTAAGGATGGTTTAAGTTTCTCCTTGAGTTTCCTTAGGATGGAAGTGCATATTGTGTCAACCAGGGCTTTTCCTAAAAATCTAGCTCAACATGGGATTTATGGTTGATGGAGAATTTTCCTCTTTATAACATTAAATCCTAAGGTGGGAAGTAACTTAAACCAGATGTTTAATGAGAAGATGACATGGTCATGTCTCAAGATGAACATGTCTCTCACTGAACATGTTTCGATGAGTACTATCTCGGAATTTTAGTTGGAAAGTGATCTTTGGCTCAGACCTTAATGGAATTTGTGTCACTTTTCTAATCAATGCTTTAATGTACTTTGGGCATTTAGAGACGCAACATGACCTTTTGTGAAAGACTTCACAACCCTTACGGATCGGATGAAGGTTACATTGTTTCGGAAGGCTTTTCAAGGATGAGAATTTATAAGGTGATAAGGTTGTAACATTCCGCATTTTGAACATTATGAAAAAGAATAGGAAATTATCTTTTTCTATTAGTTGATCAGACTATTTTTAAAACAGAGCGTCGAAATGTTTTTCCAAGTCGGGACCCCCGCATTGTATGTTTTTTAAGAAGATAAATTAATTAAAATTAAAATTATAATTAGGTTTTTTTCGAAGAAGACCCAAAGAGGGTGTCCCCTCTATTCTACCCATAGAGCGTAGCCCTGTAGGGCTCCTCCCTTCGTTATGTGACCTCCTCTCCATATCCTCCTCTCTCCTTACTCCAATCTAGCCAGATTTCTTCTGATTCTTCACTGAATCTCTAAAGTAAGTCTCTCTCTCTCCTTTATTCTCTAGTTTTATAGCTTCACCTCGGCCTCTTCATCGCCCAGTGCAATTCGGTCAAATGACTAGGATTAGGGTTGATTCCATTTTTGGTTTTCTCTTGTTCTAGGTTGGTGCGGAAGGCCTTTCGGGTCTCGTTGGTGCCAATTCTGGCAACCGTTGTTGAAGGCGAGGCGGTTCGGGTGTTTTCAGTCTTCCGAATTTGATTCGATGTAAGCTTTTTTTGTTGCTTCTTGTTTTTCACTTGTTAATTTTGGGGATTTTGGTATTTTTGACTCCCCAGTATGTTTCTGGTAGGGTGCAAGATATTTTTTTGTTTCTTTGTCACATTTTGGTTCATCACGGACACCTAAGGTAAGGTTTAATGTCATTGGATGGTTTCGCATCTGGTTATGTGGTTTCCTTTATGTGTTTTTATAGTTCATAGTGTTAAATGTTCAGTGCTTTTGCCCCTTCTTGTTGGTTTCGAGTCACCAAGTCAAGGGAGATTCTCCTACATGTGTATAGGTAAGTAAATATATGTATGTGGGTTCCCTCGTTATGTGTACAGTCACCCATGGTAGTGATTATGCACGTATGGGGCTAGGTGTGCCCATGTATATATATATATAAATGCTTGTGCGGGTGAGTGGAGAAAGAAATATGCATATAAGTACGTGTGTAAGGATCCCCTTGTGTATGACCACAACTATGTGGGTGTGTGTATAGGGGCTAGGTGTCCTTTCATATGAGTGAAGTTGCACATGGCCAGTGGGAGAGCAATAGCTTTTAGTTAGAGAGCATGAAGGGTCGGAGTGGAAGGCTTAGTTCCATTTGATGTAGGATCTCATTCCATTGCCTTTTAATTTAAATAATGCATTAATTACTATCTTTAATTAATTCCTTACTGCACTTTTATTAGATTTTACTTACTGTAGTAAAGTTTAGATTAAATTCCCTTTTAATGTGAATTGAGTGTGATTCGTGATGGAAGTGTTAAATATGATAAATGGTTTCTTGATAATAAATTCAAGGTTTTATATTAAAAACCCTCCAATAGAGGTGCACTGCCTGCAAAAACACACAATGATAGTTATGTTTATTTATTTTCATATCTTATTGAATTTGAATTATGCTAAATATGTTTTAGAATAAATGTTAAATATAATTAAATGAATTTTTTGATAAATAAGTGCCATGATTATATAATAAAACCACTCAAATGGATGTGTGTTGTCTTCTAAACCAAAGAGTGGTGATAGTTATTTATATCATGTTTATATTTTCTTTGAGTTTTCCATTAGGGTTTGTTTTTTGGATAGTCATCTTTTGTTCTCCTTGAGTAATATAAATTGACTTATCATTCTTGTTTAGCTCCAATGACATTTTTGAATAGGTATATTCCTTGATCATGACACTTTCCTTTTTTACCCTTTAATCTCATAAATGAAATTTCCATGTTTAGGTAAAGTGAATGAATTTGTAAATGGTTCATTTAGGGTGTATGTTTCTTTTCCATCATTTCATTTCTCTTTATATGCCATGTTTTTGTGTTGCTCGCTGAAACCTTTTGGAAATTCCTTGTTATCGCTTACTAAATTTTCTGGTTTGTTCAACAGTTCCTATTGTGGCCTTCTCTTATGGAGAAATATGTTCAGGGTGTTCTCCTTCCCTCATAGCCACCCCTTTTGGGTGTGCCTAGCCTAAATTCCCTCTTTCCTTGTTCTTTAAGTTATAAATTTAATGGGATAGTTTGAGTCGAATTCCCTTCTTAAAAAATTTTGTTAGCTTGTACTATTTAATGTCATTAATAACTTATCATTGAGGCATGTTTAGGCTATATGATTTTGTTTACATTCTATTGCGCATGAAAGTGCCAAATTATGATGGTTTGACCTACATTCTAAACTTATTCACTTGAGACAATAAAGCTGTTTTTTGGTTTCCCTGGGCTTTCTAAATACCTATGATTGATACCAGTTCCCAAAGGGATTATCAAGTAAGGACTTGTTGGAAAAGTGGATACACTAATCCTTGAGTGATACTCGACCCCTTCTGTGTGATACTGTGATGGACTCATAGTAAATCCATGCCACGAGCAATACTTGGTCTTTTGAAAGATTACCTTGGATGGGCTCGGTGGAATTGGGTAATTTGAAGGATGTACTGAAGCGAAACCTTTTTGGAAGGGCTTAGACTTTGACTCTATAACTTGAACATAATGATAATAAAGATGATGTTGGTTTTCCCTTATGGTTTGTGACACCTTTATGATGTCCTGTGACACTATTTATTGATATATATATATTAGACTTGAAGTTAAAGAACAAGCTTTGGGGTATGTTTCCTTTTTTCTAACTTCTATTTTCTTTCCTATTTTATTTATAAATATACATCCTGCTTCTTATAGGTACTCATTCAGATTTTCATCTCAGGCCAAAGCATGTGATATGGGAAGGGTGTCTGTTTAGGAACCCAGACCTAGTTTCTAGTTTTAATTGCTATCACACACTATTACATTATATAGAACACTTTTTAATTTACAATTCATTGTCTAGATTGGGTTAGACAATGGTGGTGCCGACCTATTGAGATTTATATATCACACTCTACTCAGGCTTCCATTACACTAGGGTACCCAAGTAGACTTTTCTTGTTCACAAAATTGTGGACAATGATTGATTGTTCATGTTGTGTTGTTTGTATCTAGGAGTTGGGAGAAGGATTGAGTTGGAGATGAGGATGCTCAAGTAGATCACCCGTGGGGATTTGTTGTATTTTCATTATTATTTCTATATGTTTTCAGTCATACTATATTGTTTACTTCTTTTAGTAAGTATCATCGCCATAACATGCATTCAACTATTGTACAATTGGCATTGGACGCTTTTATAAATTTGTTAAATTTGGTCTTCTATTGCTTTGTCTCATATTTAATTGTTGCTTTCATTGTTGTATTTTACTTATACTCTTTTATACCATTTTGAAACTCTAATAAGAGGGTATAGTCTCCCTACTATCACCTTCAGAGACCCTTGCTGCTAGTTTTCGGCCACTAGAGTACGGGGAGGTGCGCCTGATGTCATGTGACCCACTAGTCCGGCCACTGTCTTAGAGGTGAGCATGGTCGGTATGTTACACTTTTGGATTCCATGTGACTATTGTTACATATTTTTGTAATCAATAATTTATAATCTATATAATTTAGTAATTATGGGATACTGTCATTATCTCTCATTAAACCCATTCCATTAAACATTTTTATTGTTGTAATGCTATCATTGTTGCACCATTAATTTTCATGCCATATTTTGATGTTGTGAATACCCAAACATATTTTCATTTAGTGGTATTCACCTAGATATAATAATAATTCAATTATTTGGGACTTCTATATATGAAACCCACATTCCTTGATTGTGGGATTTAAAAGGTTATATACATTGTAATATTATATATGTGATATGGCACATATAACATTAGACATATGAAGGGTGTGCCTTAATAGTGCTCTAATACATTTGGTAATGAATTAATTTATTAAGATGACATGTTCATGATACATTGGTAGAATTCCATAGTAATGTTTTATGATAAATTTTTATGTAACCTTGGTATTTTGGTTTTAAAACACCTTAGTGATGATCTTTGGTGATATGCATTTGAATGTCTCGTGTTTATGTTTTAGCCAAATTTACATGTTATTCCTCTTGTATATATCATCATGTTATACCTATGGTTCTTATTATCATGTTATGAATATTTATTTATGTTAATGTTCTTATATTATGCCTTGTGTTATACCCAAGGTGTTCATTTATGCCCAATTTCATTGTTTTCTCCTTGATTGGCTTTATTTTCACCCCTCCATTTTGATAAATGTTTCTAGGAAATCTTATGTTGTGAGGTAATAATGGATTACATAATAAAGAATAATTTCATAAGTGTTAAAGTTTTTTATGATTTCTTATTTGATAAATGTATTACATGTATTATTTTACTAGTTTCCAATACATTATACCATAAAAAGGCCTTAAGTAAATGATTAGTTTAATAATTTTTTAAGGAATTATGTTTAAAATAATCTATGAAATTGTCGATCATTATATACATACACCACTTTTTTATGTAATGTATAAATATTTTATAGTTGATATATCTGACTGATTATTGTTCCTTAATAAGTAAATATAAATCCTATTGTTCTCTTCTAACTTTATAAATCTCTAGAAAAATTAGCATCAACAAAACCTTATAACAGATCTTCCTCCCTAAAACAAAACGGGTAATATTCCAATCCTTTAAAATACTAAAGTATCCACTTAACAACTTCACAGTTTTCTATTCTGTGATTCATCAAAATTCTTCTTCCAACTCCCACTAAAAAGGTTATGTATGAGTGATTATATATCATTTCATACATAAAACATTTGACATATAAAAATGTATATTATTTATAATATTCCATTTCTCTTCTTCCATTGTTGGTGGTTACACCTTGGATGGTTTTATGTTTCTAGCATGTTGATAAGATATTGGTTTGAATGACACTATTTCTAACCTTTTTATGAATATTTTGATATACTCCATCAATGATAAAACCAATGTTCCAATATCCTTATATATTCTTATCCACATTCCAAATATCTTCTTTCCTTATCTGATATGATTCAGCGTCAATCATTTAGAAAATTTATTTTCCAATATTTGAATCCTTTGAACATCTAGAAAAACCATCATGATGTCCTTGATATACTATAGAAAATGATTATTGTCCCATCATCTCATTGCATATTGTAACAACAATGATCAGTATTACACCTACTGAAACCTTCATATTACATAAATGTGTCACAATTATGATTCCAATATTGTTTGTGGTTCTTTATTCAATACATAAATGATTTTAACCAATTTAAAAACAAATTCCTAGACCCAACTTCTTGTACCCTCATCAACTTATTCATGTAAGTGTCCTCATCTAACTCAACATGATGAAAAACTATCATGAAATTCATCTATACCAGATATAGATCTTCTAATTCCACCGTAAATACCACCCTTAATATGGTATAATGTTTATTTATCAGTGAGATGATTTTTGAGAAGTATTATCCTTTAATTTTCTAAAAACCCTTTACTAATAGTTATTCTTCATATATTTTTTTCAATAGCCTCTTTTTTAATATCATAAACCAACTTATTCTCTTGTTCCTATTTTTACACTATTATATTTCATCCAACTCTCATGATCTTTTAAAATTCAACAAATCCATATCTTTAATCATGGATAGGTCCCACTATTCCAAGTCACTAAGTGAAGATACTTCCTCGTGATTATTATATTATCCTTTATACTTTAGATGTAATGAAAATTAAACCACGTATAAACCTAGGAAATAGACTCCTAATTCTAGTTTATCTCCTCTACTGAATCGACTAAAATGAACTATTTGGATCTTCTCATTCTAACAGTACATAAATTACTAATTCCTAAATATTCGAGGCTGGTACTTTCAGTTCTCCCACTCCAGCATTATCTACCCTTGAAATTTCTTATCTTTTTTATGGTCTAACATCTTGACATTAAGTTCTCTAAGTACATACATATGAGATACTTGGTTTTTGTGAAAAATTGATACTCTGGTCTAGTTGGACATCAAAATTTTATTTATCCACAACTTCCTACACCACCAAGATTTAGTCCTTCAAAAAAACATTCTCAATGAAGACTTATTATATACATATAATTATCTATTTTATTTTACCATCCAACAAATGATATCAAAAAAATCAAACTTTATAGCCCAGGAAGAAACATATTTTTGTTTTATTAATGTTTATTATTGTCCTTATATATTAAAATTATATATTCTACTCTTTTGATAATAATAATATGTTCATCTAAATATTCCTTCCAAACAATTGAATCTTGACTTCTGTTGATTAGGTGTGTTTCCTTATTGTGCACATATATATAAATCACATTAGGAATTATTGAGTGAAACCTCATACTCTTATATATCAATTTCATAGTCTAAATAATTTTTTCATTTAACAATATTCATTGTAGAGTTTCAAAAACCATCTTCCCATTCCTTATTTTAAAGACCTGGAAATTTGAAGGAAAATATTTTCTTAAATACTTTTGAATTTTAAGAGTCTTTGGTTTCTAACTGCACTTGGTTCTGAGGCCCGGTGTGCCCAAAATCAATTTCTGAAATTTTGTTCGGGTACGTTCAGTAAATGTATGTGCGGGTTTTTATATCTTTTGAACCGATGCTTGGAATTGAAATCTGAGGGCACCGATGAACTCTCGGCATCGGTATTCGCATAATGGGACCTTTACCGCAGTTTCATTTGCTCGGGAGGAGAAGTTAATTTTTGGGGTATAATAAAAAAGTTAAATAAAATTGTTGTGAATAATTTTATTTATCTTGGGTAGTTATATCCTACAAGGGAAAGTAATTGGTGGGGCCCACATCCACATAACCTCTCATGAGAGGATATTTTTGAGGTGCGGCCCACACGAGCCCCAACTTATCACCTCCCCTCAACTCCCCATTAACACCCCCTTTAATTAATTTGACAACTCCCCCTTAATGAATGAGATCTCTTCACCTCCCTCTCTCTCTCTTTAATATTTTCCAACAATCTTTAATTAATGGATTGAACTCTTCAATTAATTAATTAAAGTGTTTGAATTTTAAATTACATGTGTAAATAAAATAATAGCCTTAGATATTATTTTAGTTTGGGCACTCATTGTGTTGGGAGAATTTTGGGAGATCTCAAGAGAAGAATAGTGTTCTTCTTTCGACGAAGAACATCATTCTTCAACGACGAACAAGTCTGACGAAGAACGTGAGGGACACGATCACCATCCTCCACTACTTCAACTGGGGCAAGGAAGGAGGTGATTCCACAAGAACGCTACCTACCTCCCTCTTCCTCCAACGTTGACGGAATGACGCCATCATCCGTGACGCCCGACCACTGTGATGCTCGTCTTCCACGGCTCCTCGACGAACGAACCTTAATGAAGGTAGGGGGTTTGCTTCAATTTTTACTTGAATAAAAATCGTTCTTCGTTCTTTGTTGAAACCATGTTTATCTTCGGCCATATGATACCGCCAAATGTGGAGGGTGTGGGCCAAATGAATACGGATCAACGACCCTCCGTTGATCCTCATTCTATTTCGATGGAGCTGGTGATGGATGTGGTGGCGGTGAACGAAGAGGACCGCGGCACTGGGTGTCGCGTGAAGAGGGAAAGACCGCGACCCGCAACCGTGGGCCGCTCGGCCGACGAAGAATCGGCCGGCTAAATCCGACCAGACTGAAGATTCCACGGCGCCACAAGGGGCGTTGCACTTTGGAGGACCACGGCCCGCGCTCCACTGGCCACTTCGGCGGGTGAACCAGTTGGCTCGTCGGCCGGCCGGGTTGGAGAAGGCGCGGCACCCGCAGGTACCGTGCAGGAGGAGAGCGGCCCGCATGGGCCGCTCGTGCCAGGAAGATCGGTCAGCTTCGGCCAGCCAAATAGGAGGTCAGTGCCGCTCGGCACCGCCGGTTTGGGAAAGCGGGGGGTCGTTCTCCCCCCGCATCACTCGGCCACCCGGGCCGAGCCGCGGCCCGCCAGGTCGCGCTGCGCCCCACCGGGCTGGGCCGCACCCCACCGGGCCAGGCCGCGCACTTCACCGGGCCGGTTCGACACCAGCCGGGTCGGACCATCCAAAACCGGGTCGACCCGACCCGCCAACCCACTAGACATAACGGGTCGGGCCCGTTACGCTTAAATGAGTATAACTTCACGACTGTGCGTATGATCGGCCAGCCGTATGTGGAATTGGGATACTCGTGATGAGACAGTCCTTTTGTGATACTCTAAGTGATTTTTGGACATGTTTGGAAAACGGCCGGGTTTGGAACGAGCGTAATTCCAACCGGGCCCCTGGAACGGAAAAGCCAATATCTCTCAGACCGGGCGTCCGATTGATGCATCGTCTGTCTCATTGAGTTCCTTTTGATGAGACGAAACTTTGGGGTACATCAACTCTGGACTTCGTGATAGTTGATGTATCGAACCCTTGGATCGAGGAGCGGACCCTCCCAGAATCGAGCATACTGTGTGTGGGATCCCTAGAGCTGGATGTAACTGCAACGACTATGGTATTGGAATCCTCTGTGGGTTCGACGACGACGACTACCGTACTGGAATCCTATGTGGGTTCGATGATGACGACAACTGTACTGGAATCCTGTGTGGGTTCAACAGCGATGACTACTGTACTTGTATCCTATGTGGGTCCGACAGTTGACTTCTGTTCTAGTATCCTACGTTGGTCCGACAGAGTAGCTGGTCTAGTATCCTGCATGGGTCTGACAGCTTAGCTGGTTTAGTATCCTTCGTGGGTTCGACAGCTTAGATGAATTAGTTACTACATCTGATCATATCTATCGCTATATGAAAGATGTATACATGTGTGAGCTGATTCTTGACTTTCAATCATTATCATCAATGTGATTGACTTCTTTCCTATGTGTATTGGGTTGTGCTTGAGCTTGAAAGTTGGAGCTGAACTAAATTGAAGACTTAGGTATCTGTATGGGCATATAACTAAGTAGGTTTGGTTGATGCACCGTGTTTTGTATCTTACTTATTGTTTATCCTTAGTGGATATTGTGAGACCTTGTGGGTCTCAGGGTCCCTACTGAGTATCCTTATACTCACCCCTGCACGGGCTATGCCCGCACTACGTTGTGTTGGATGCAGACGACGGACATCATTGATTAAGGCAGAGACTTGTGGAGCTGGACGGTACCCGGAGGTGGACCACTTGATGAGACGTACACGGAGCAGACAGACGGACCCGAGGTGCTGAGGAGACCATCTTTACCCACCCTTCAGGTGGGATTCTAGGAGGATGACTCAGTAGTTGCTGTTTTAATTTACTACCGTTGTACTAGCTATTCACTTATACTGTACTTTACAGCTGGGTTTGTATACTGGTCCATTTACTTTTCATCACTTACTTTTGTATTCAGTATTACATAGTGTTTACTTCTGTTGTGTAATCTGTTGTGTTTGTTTACTTCTATAAAGGCAATTACTTCCCTTTTATCAGGATTTAGGACTTTGGTGCTAGTCGCCAGCCCCTGGCCTATGGAAGGCGGGCTTGGGGTAGTCATGGCACGGGCCCCGAGGATGGGTCATGACAAATTGGTATCAGAGGATTTGGTTCTACCGTAGAACATAGACTCTGAATTCTTTTCTATGAAGCAGTAGTGTTAAGAGTATTGAGTGTGGTTTTCAGTCCAGGGAGTCCAGTGCTAGTGCGGCGGCTGACGTATCCATACACCAGGACCCTGATGACCGCGCTGTCATGACACGTCAAATTGATTATATTTTTAAGGTTGATTTTAGTCTATGGTAGACCCTAGGTAGTCTCTCAGGAGCGTTGATAGGTTTAGATCATGTGTTTTTAATAACAAGTACTTAAATTGGGGTGGCTTTGAAAACAATTTCTAAAAAATTGACTTAATTTAAATAGTTTAAGAGTTGAAAAACAAGTGGATTTTGTAAAATATAAGATAGGTATGTGATCATTTCTAAGTTACTACAGCACATGAAGAGTTCCTTATTCTTAATTTATTATTAGGTTTTAGTGTAATCCTTTACTTGAGGGTTAACCAAGATCTTGGGTACCCACAGGCCTCTTAAAATGATGTGATTAGAACTAAACCTTGACATAACAATCATGTATTCAAGTTCCAGCCCCTTATCATGCTTTAAGGTTTGTAAAGGAACATTGAAATCTCAAATTTTTGGGAAAGAAAAGGTTTCTTATGTTGTCCAATCGGAACAACACAAGACGCATACTTTAAATTGCACACCGATCGATTATGAAATAAAAGGTGTTTCAATTAGATGCATCAAAACAAGTTAAGACACATATAAAATAACAATTTCAATCCTCAATATACACCAAACCAGTGGAGAATTATGTTCTGGAACTCCCTCTTCACGTGTGTAGCTCCCTCGCAATGATCACCCGCCGCTTAGCTCAACATTGGGAGGAGGAGGAAGCTCGAGTGGAACTCCTTCTTCATCCTTGATCCACATATGAGTATATGGACCTCCATAACTTCTTTTATGAGGATAGGACTCCTTTGGTACTCTAAAATGGTAGAACTTCACCTCTGGTTCGAACTTGCAAATGAGGTTCCCTTGGTGCCCTTTTCTAGCCAAATTGCTAAGTGGTTTTGAGCACCCAGTTTTGGTGATACCAATTGAGTCTTGGTTTTGGGTTGGTATATGGAATTATCCCAACTTGTAAAAAAGATAAAATATGTTTCACGCAGTCTTTACTATCACCATGTCACATTTGGCGGCCATTGAACATCTAGAAATGGAGATATAGTCATAAAACCGAACCAAAATCTTGACTTCGTGCAGATTCTGTCCCCTGGACAGAATGGTTCGTATGGGCCATCAGATGAACTAATTGTCCTTCGGTTATTTGAGATGCATTGTAGCCCATGAAGTTTTGGAGAGGTCCACAAAATTTCAGCCCATTTTCATGCACGTATTTCTCGCACTGTTCAAAACAGTGGACATGTGTCCTTGGGATCCATGCAATTTTGGCCCATTTTCCTTCTGGATCTTCTTCAGGGCCTCCAAATCACCACCTCCTGCAATCAAATCCTCAAAACAAGTAACAATGACCATTTTAACAGTGATAAACACAAAATTAATGATTCAAATATGGAATTAAATTTGGTATTATTTTTATAATATTCAATACAAAACTAGTTTACCACAGTGGTGTAGGGATGAAAATGAAACAGTGAATCACGGTGCGATCACACCCCCACACCTAAACATGTGCACTCCTGGGCAAAGTGATATTTATAACAATTATGCATGGTGATATTCCCAACTTCATGAAGATTTAACATTCAATTAAAATTTAAAGTTTTAAAGGAATGTGATCAAAGAAAAAATCACACCATGGAGTTATTCTTAATGATCATGCAAAAATGTGTCTCATAAATTGTATCAGCATGAAATTCAATGAGTTTAATGATACCAATTTGAGAAAGTAATACTAAATTCCACAATGTCACTAAATCTCCATGTGTGTGTGTGACAACCAATTTATGCTATTCTACCCACTTTATATCAAGTAAATATAGGTTATTTTAATATTTTTCTGCTTAAATGATTATGTCTACCGAAACAGTCCTATACCCTTTGCAATCAAATTTCAAGACCCACTCACTTAAGCATTCTCGGAAGTCAAAGATTAAGCTCCTGACCTAGATATCCCCATATGATGTACATTTCATCACTCCCCTCATTTTTTTGAAATTTTTTACGTGGAACAAATCTCACACCCTTCTCTCAACCCTTGTTTGATCTCCTCACGACACTAATTGTAATAGTTATAACAAGATCAAAAGTCAAGAAAGAATGGTTTTTGACCTGCCCAAGATACAAATTTTTTTTGAGGGCGTACAACAGTCAGATAACAGGTACACACACATAGGTCAATCCGGTACAGTAATGAAAAAGATCGGATAAGGAACGAATGTATGGAAAAATCATTTGGAAAATAGATAAATATTAAGCTAACTTATATTTAACTTCTATTGAGTAAGTAAAAATCACATTTCTTGGTTGGGTGAAAAAATGTTTGGAGAAATTAAGTGCCACAATTTTCCTTTTAACTACTCACGTAAAGGGTACTATTTTTCTCAAAGTTTTCAAAATGATACAACAATTGATATCATCGAAAAACAACTAATTTCCAAGAGAAAGTCACACCACAATGTTAAATTCAAGCTAAAACACACATTCCATCAGTGATTTTTTTGTGAAAATGTTAAAACAACATAAAATAGGGAAATTCCTCATGCATTTTCAGTAACTTTCATGATTCAATTCAGGGGGAATCTTTTTCCATGATAAAATTAGCATTCCGGCACAAAAGTAAGGGGTGGAACGGGGGAAGGGGGAAAGTGACAATACCATTCCGCAAGCAAAAAGAAAAAGAAATAAAGAAAATAATGAAAATTCCTAACTAACCCAGAAATGTACCCATCCCCCCACACCTAGATTATGCAGTGTCCTCACTGTAGTAAAAGATAATATGGGAAGGAAGGATAAAACCCGGTGGATGTCATTCATAGTTGTCTTCTTGAACTTGGAGTTCCTCCATCAGGGACTCCATAAGGGCTTCATGAAAGTGCTTCAGCCGCTGCCCATTGATAGTGAAGGTTTTCTATGTTTCTTCATTTTAAAACTGAACAACACCAAATGGAGAGACATTAGTAACAATGTATGGTCCAAACCAGCGGGAATGAAGCTTACCGGGATGCAATTTCAGCCTTGCATTGTAGAGGAGGACCTTCTGCCCAATTTGGAACTCTCGATTAAGGATAAGGCAGTCGTGGTAAGCCTTGGTTCTCTCCTTATAAATCCTGGAGTTCTCATAAGAATCTCAATGCATTTCTTCCAGCTCTTGTATCTGTAACTTCCTTTGAGAACCTGCACCAGAAATGTTAGAATTGCATTTTTTAATGTCCTAGAAGGCCCGGTGCACAATATCAACAGGGAGGTGACAACTCTTTCCAAACACAAGATGATAAGGTTAAATTCCAATGGGAGTTTTAAAAAAAGTACGGTAGGCCCATAATGAATCATCAAGTCGAAGACTCCAATCTTTTCTATTAGGTTGGACCATTTTTTCAAGAATTTGTTTTACCTCTCTATTTGACACCTCAGCTTGACCATTAGTATGTGGGTGATACACAGTAGATACTCGATGACCGACCCCATACCGACACAAAAGTCATTGCATTGTTCAGTTTCATAAATGAGAACCTTGGTCACTAATGATGAACCTAGGTAATCCAAACCTACAAAAGATCTGAGTTCTCAAAAATTCTACAACTGTTTTGGAATCATCTATCCTTGTGGATCGTGCCTCTACCCATTTTGATACATAATCAACGGCCAAAAGGATGTACAATTTTCCAAAAGAATTGGGAAATGGCCCCATAAAGTCAATACCCCAAACATCTAAGAAGTCATGAAAGAGAAAGGGTTGTTGTGGAATTTCATTCCTTTTAGTGACATTCCCCATTCTTTGACAACGAGGACAAGATTTACAAAATTCATGGGCATCCTGAAAAAGTGTTGGCCAAAAGAGACCATAATCAAGAACTTTGTGAGCATTCCATTACAGACCAAAGTGTCCCCCACAAGTAAGAGTGTGGTAGAATCTAAGGACATACTGAAACTTGCTATCGGGAACACAACGCCTATGGACCTGATCGCTACATGTGCGCCAAAGGTAGGGGTCATCCCAAATGTACCAACTTGATTCATGTTTTAGACGACTGGCTTGGTTTTTGTTTAAATCTGTAGGAATGAAAGATGTTACCAAATAATTTACAATTTCAGCATACTAGGGAATAACATCTTGCACTTTGTACAATTGCTCATCAAGAGACATGTCATTAATGAGAATACAGTGGGATGAGGCAATGTCTGGGGACGGGGGGATCCTACTGATATGGTCTGCCACCACATTCTCTACTCCTTTTTTATCTCTAATTTCTAGATTGAATTCCTGAAGGAGGATCATCCAACGAATGAGACGTGGTTTGGCTTATGGTTTCTTTAGGAGATACCAGAGGGATGCATGGTCTGAGAACACAATGACTTTGGACCCCAAAAGGTATGACCTGAATTTATCCAAGGAAAACACTATGTAAATGAATTCTTTTTCAGTTGTGGTTTAGTTTTCTTGGGCAGGGTCCAGTGTACGCGAGGTATAGGCTATGACATGTGGAGCTCGGTCGACCCTTTGTGACAAGATTGCCCTAACTGCATAGTTACAGGCATCACACATGAGCTCAAATAGTAAATCCTACCGAGGTGGTTGGATTACCGGGGGTGATGTGAGACTCCATTTTAACTTATTAAAATCTTATTCACATTCCTTATCAAAACCAAATTCCTTTTCTTTTTGGAGTAAGCGGGAGAGGGGAGTACAATTTTACTAATGTCACGAATCAAACATCGGTAAAATCCAGCATGACCTAGGAAATACTTCACATCATGTACATTTTTAGGGAATAGTAGGGAAGAAATGACATCCACTTTCGATTTATCTACTTGGATACCAGCCCCAGAAATGACATGTCCCAAAACTATACCTTATCTCACCATGAAATGGAATTTCTCAAAATTTAATACAAGATTCTTTTCAATACAGCGACGTAGGACAGAACCAAGACTACTTAAACATTCATCAAAAGAGGATCTATAAACAGTAAAATCATCCATGAAAACTTCTATGAAATTATCTAGGTAATCCGAAAAAATACTAACCATACATCGCTCAAAAGTACTCAGAGCATTGCACATGCCAAATGGCATCCTTCTATAGGCAAATGTGCTAAAGGGGCAAGTTAAGGTTGTATTTTCCTGATCCTCGGGGGCAATATGGATCTGAAAGTATCCGGAATACCCATCAAGAAAATAGTAATGGGACTTCCCCACTAGCCACTCTAGTATTTGGTCAATGAATGGGAATGGGAAATGGTCCTTCCTAGTGTGTTGGTTTAGTCGGCGATAATCTATACAGACACGCCAACTATTCTGCACACGAGTTGGAACCAATTAATTTTTTTCATTTTTAATTATTGTTTGGCCAGTTCTTTTAGGAACTACTTGAATGGGACTGACCCATTGGATATCAGAGATGGGGTAAATGATTCCAGCAGCCAATAATTTTGTTACTTCCTTTTTAACTACTTCTAAGAGGTTTGGGTTCAGTCAAAGTTATGCCTGCCTCACTGTTTTAGCCTCATCAATTAATAAAATATGATGTGTAGAAATTGATGGGCTAATACCAGGAATGTCCGCAAGTGTCCATCCCAATGCTTGTTTATACTCCCTCAAAAGTTAAAGCAGTCGCAATTCATGCTCAGGAGGTAGTGAACTAGCAATGATGACGGTCAACTTGTTTCCATTCTCAAGATATGAATAATTTAAATCTTGAGGTAGTTTATTTAGTTCCAATTTAGGTGGATTTTGGATTTATGGGAGTGTGTGCAAAAGTGAGCAGTCACTAATCTCATCTAACTGCTCAATGGTATCATCCTCAGATGAGTAATTAGCTTTTACAAGCATAGCAATATCATCGATGGTCATGTGATCCTCCGTGTTCAAGAAATTATCAATTAATAAACATGCAGGACACTTTTCTAGACCACTACAACAATCAACACATGATTCATTACCAAGAATTTAAATCAAAGGGGAAAATTCATAAAGGGGATCAGGGGAAACAAATGAAGTGATTTTAGGGGAAGGGAGTACATCAATTGAATTTACCGAGAGAGAGGAATGTTCTTATGAGGGGTGCTTCATAGCATCAAGGATGTTGAAATGGACTATGTCACCACCAAATTCCACAGATAATGTACCATTAAGGACATTAATTTTGGCTTTGGAGGTTTTCAAGAAAGTTATCCACAATATAATTGGGGTGTGTCCATTCATCCTATCATCTTCCATTTTTAGCACATAAAAATCAGTAGGAAATATTAAATTTTGAGCCCTCACAAGAACATCCTCTAACACACCAGAAGGGTGTTCCGTACTCCGATTTTCTAGCTGAACAACTATTCATGTGGCCTTTAGTTCGCCGACCTGCAAAGAAAAGTAAATAGAGTGAGGCATTACATTAATACAGGCACCCAAATCAAGTATAGCATTGGATAAAGAATACTCCCTTGTGGTGCACGGAATCGAGAATGTTCCAGGATCATTTCACTTGGTGGGAAGCGATGGTTGTATCAATGCTAAGACATTCCTCCCCAAAGTTACCTTCTCATCACCACGAAGTCTCCTTCGATGTGTTCACATATCCTTTAGAAACATAGCATAACATGGAATTTTCTTCAGGACATCAATCAATGGAATGTTAACCTGCACTTTTTTGAAAGTCTCCAAGATTTATTTATCAAGTTCAGTTTCCTTTTGTTTCCTTGGTTGGGTAGATCTTTGGGGAAATAGAAGAGGAATGCTTGGTCTTGGTAACTCATCAATAGACACACTCTTTCCTTTGGTAGGACTTCTCTCAAGATAAGGTTACACCTCATTTGAACATTTTTCAGTGGTAGGGATGGTGGTTTCCTTAGGAGAGGATGAATCTAATGGAGGGTTCATTTGGATTTTAAGTTGATTTCTACTCCTAAGGTTGATGGCACTAACATTTCCCTTATCCCTAGGGTTGACAAGTGGTTGAGATGGTATTTTACCAGACCCATGGCTTTGGATTTCACCCACTGAGTTAGCTAGTTGGCCTAATTGGGTTTTGAGGTCTTGTATGGCTGCTTGGGTGGTTTGTTGGAACTGGAGATTATTGGAAGCCATTTGTTTCATCATATCTTCTAGGCTAGGCTCGGGTTTTGGAGGGGGTTGTTGGAAAGGCCTTTGGGGTGGTTGAAAATTTCTGGGTGGTGGTGGTTGATGACTATGTTTCCCTGGTTGGTTCCATAGTTGATGAGGTTGGTTTGAATACCCCCCTCGCCTATAGGCTTGGTTTTCTTTCCACCCAGGGTGGGATGGATAGTAAGGTTCTTTCCTAATGGGTTGGTTATAAGGGCATCCTAGGAATATTGACTCACAACTCTCAGAAGTTTCTCTCAATTGGGGTCATTGGTCAGAATAGTGGGTATCAGAAGATCATATACCACAATGTATGGGAGGAGGAGATTGGAATTTCCCTTGGTAAAGAGAAAGTTGTCATAGAAGGGTACTTACCTCTTCAAACATTGTGTCCACCTTCTTCTCAAATTCAGTACTTTGCACATCATGGACACCTAGAATGGGTACACTGGACCTTGAACTAAATTGTTGAGTGTTCTGTGCCATGGTATCAATTAGGGTCCTTGCAGAGATTGGGGTTTTATCCACTAGTGCTCCACCTGCAGTAGCATCAATCATGTTATGATCTATTGGAATTAAACCTTCATAAAAATATTGTATTAAAAGTTGATCGCTTATTTGGTGGTGTGGAAAACTTGAACATAATCTTTTAAAGTGTTCCCAATATTCATGAAGGGTTTCTTCTTGATATTGTCTTATCCCACATATTTTTTTCCTTATTGTTTCAGTTCGAGAGGTTGGGAAGTATTTTTTAAGAAAAAGTCGTTTCATGTCCGCCCAACCTCTAATAGGTGAATTAACATAATACAACCAATATTTAGCTGTGTATTCTAACGATAATGGAAATTCCCTAAGTTTTACTTGTTCTTCATCCACATTAGCAGGTTTTAATGTTGAACTCATAGTATGAAATTCTTTTAAGTTATTTTGTGGATCTTCTCTAGGCAGTCCATGAAATCTTGGTAATAAATGAATTAAACCAGATTTTAGTTCAAAACTGGGTGCCTCGCCTTGTAATTGAATGTAAGTGGGTCGGATATCAACATCAGGCGAGGTTAGTTATTTTAGTGTTCTATTATTTTCATCCATGTTATACAAGTTATGTTCAGTTTTAACTTTGGTTTCAGAAGAAGAAAAAGGATCAAGAAGAATTTTAAGATGTGATGTCTCCTCCTTCAAAGTGTTGTCTTGTGTGTCTCAGTTTCGTTGATGTGGGATCCTCTCCGGTTCGGGTTCGAAAGTTTGTAGGTCTCCCAGAGTAGAACGAGTCATATATAGAAGCTACACAATAAATAAATTATAACACAAAAATAAATGAAAAGGTAGAAGATAAAACAAACAAATATTCACAAAAATTAAAAAAAAAATTATCAAAAACACACACAAAAAACCAAAGCGCTCCCAGGAAACGGCACCAAAATTTGATCGCGCTGTCATGACACGTCAAATTGATTATGTTTTTAAGGTTGATTTATAGTCTAGGGTATACCCTAGGTCATCTCTCAAGGAGCGTTGATAGGTTTAGAGCGTGTGTTTTTAATAAAAAGTACTTAAATTGGGGGTGGCTTTGAAAACAATTTCTAAAACCAAATGACTTAATTTAAATAGTTTAAGAGCTGAAAAACAAGTGGATTTTGTAAAATATAAGATAGGTATGTGATCATTGCTAAGTTACTATAGCACATGAAGAGTTCCTCATTCTTAATTTATTATTATGTTTTAGTGTAATCCTTTTCTTGAGGGTTAACCAAGATCTTGGGTACCCACAAGCCTCTTAAAATGATGCGATTACAACTAAGCCTTGACATAACAATAGTGTATTCATGTTCTAGCCCCTTGTCATGCTTTAAGGTTTGTAAATGAACATTGAAATCTCAAATGTTTGGGAAAGAAAAGGTTTCTTATGTTGTCCAATCGGAACAACACAAGACGCACACTTTAAATTGCACACTGATCGATTATGAAATAAAAGGTGTTTCAATTAGATGAATCAAAACAAGTTAAGACACATATAAAAGAACAATTGCAATCCTAAATATACACTAAAATAGTAGATAATTATGTGTCAGAACTCCCTCTTCACTTGTGTAGCTCCCTCGTAATTATCACCCGCTGCTTAGCTTGACATTGGGAGGAGGAGGAAGCTTGAGTGGAACTCCTTCTTCATCCTTGATCCACCTATGAGGATATGGAAATCCAGAACTTCTTTGATGAGGAGAGGAATCTTTTGGTACTCTAAAATGGCAGAACTTCATCTCTGGTTCGAACTTGTAAATGAGGTTCCCCTGCCCTTTTATAGCCAAATTGCTAAGTGGTTTTGAGCACCCAGTTTTGATGATACCAATTGAGTCTCGGTTTTGGGTTGGTATATGGAATTATCTCGACTTGGAAAAAAGATAAAATATGTTTAACGCAGTATTGAATATCACCATGTCAAATTTGGAGGCCATTCAACATTTAGAAATGGAGATATAGTCATAAAATAAACCAAACTCTTGACTTCGTGCAGATTCTGTCCCTTGGACAGAATGGTTCAGATGGGCCACCAGATGAATGAATTGGCCTTTGGTGAATTGTATCACATGAATTTTTGGAGAGGCCCACAAAATTTTAGACCATTTTCATGCACGAATTTCGCGAATTGTTCAAAAAAGTGGACATGTGTCCTTGGGATCCATGCAATTTTGGCCCATTTTCCTTCTGGATCATCTTCAGGGCCTCCAAATCACCTACTCCTGCAATCAAATCCTCAAAACAAGTAATAATGCCAATTTTAGCAGGGATAAACACAAAATTAATGATTCAAATATGGAATTCAATTTTTTATTATTTTTATAATATTCAATACAAAACTAGTTTACCATAGTGGTGTGGGGATGAAAATGAAATAGTGAATCACGATGTGATCACCTGACCTCTGATTTCCGACTCAGTGCACAAAAATACTGACTTCATGTGCGTTTCAAAAGTTTTATTTGTGATTAATTTGTTTTTGTTCACCAAGTATACTGTTTTGACCGTGGTGCACCTGTTTCTTTTCAGGATGGCCCCATGAAAGCATCCAGTTATGGTTTCGAGTTACGTATGAGATGGTAGCCCACCGAGCGACAAGGCCACAGTGCAGGGACCCATCACAGCAGAGGCACCAGCGGTACCACTACCCGCTGGGCCACTGATACCACCATCTCCAGCAGAAGAGAGTGCATGTCGCCTGAGTGCGTTGCACGAGTTTTAGTGACAGAGGTCGCCTAGGTTTCGCGGGGAGATGGACCCACAGGCAGTTGAGGACTAGCTGGAGGCTGTTGTCAGAGTTTTCAGATTGGTAGGGACACCAGATGACCTTATGGTGATCCTTGTCGTGAGTCTCATGCACGCAGCAGCAGGTAGATTGTGGAGCATGATGCTCCAGGTGCAAGACAAGGCATCTTTACTATGGACAGACTTCGAGAGTTTCTTCCACACAGAGTTTGTTCCAGCCACCCTTTTTTTGGTGCGGATTCAGGAGTTACTACATCTGCGGCAGGGCAGCATGACAGTAGCTCAGTACTCAGTGAGTTTTACCGACCTCTCATGCTACTCAATGAACATGGTACGGTACCCATTCTTCAGGGCCCGAACCTTTGAGCAGGGACTCAGACATGAGATCAGGGATTCGATGATCTCCCTCAGCATTCTGACACAAGCAGGAGTACTGGAGCAAGTCCTTCTTGTGGAGAGCTTTCTCGCTGAGCCGACACTAGCAGCGAGACCCACCACAGGGCGACACGTAGCAGAGTCTTCTGCAGCCGGCAGTAGATAGTTGACATAGAGGTCCAAGTGGACCAGGCCATCAAGTGGGTGACCCCAGGATACAGGTTCGGTTGTGCGGGACACACGAAACTGAGCCATCTATATGAGGAGTAGGAAGTTCTATGCATGTGTAGGGTAGGGTCACATGGCTCGAGACTATCTGACCCTCGATATGGATGAGAAGAAGATAGTAGAGGGACCTCCCAGGCAGAGGCAGAGGTTCGACCATGGTGGTCTACAGGGGGAAGGCGGACGAGGCAAAGAAGCTTTCTGAGCAGCAGGTGGTGGAAAACGTTTTGAGACTCTACCACCACCACCACCAGGAGGACAACCCCGGCCATAGGGAGCTAGCAGACAGGGGCAGGCTCAGCTCCAGGCAGTTGAGGCCTATGACCACGATGCACCTGAGATGATTTGAGGTACTATCTGTGTCTACTCCACCCTTTCTGAAGTACTTATAGACACAGGTGCGAGTAATTATTTTATTTCCGCTACCCGTGTTCAGAGCTCGGAGATTCTGACGGAGTCGTTGGCTCGATCTTTACGACTAGAGAATCCTACGGGAGTAGACTCGACGATTACGCATCGGTGCCGGTAGTGTGAGATTACTCTAGGAGGAGAGATCTTTGGCTGGGATCTTCTTGTAGCAGCGTCGAGGCCTTACGACGTCATCTTGGATATGGACTAATTGTCTACAGTCTATGCTCAGATCGACTGCATTAGGTGCAAAGTGCGGTGTGTACACATGGATGGGATCAGGTTCACCTTCACCAGCGAGAAGGGAGCCTTTTCAGTGTAGGATGGACTTTTGTGGAGGAGAGGGTAGCTGATCACACGTTAGTTGTCTAGTCTCATCCTCGGAGCGGTTGATGTGTGGAGTCCATGTTTTCTTGTTGTGGTGGATTAGTATGCGGACATTTTTCCTGACGACATTCTAGTACTTCCTCCTCATAGAGAGGTATACTTCTACATAGACCTATACTCCGGGACAACACCGATATCTACTCCCACATATTGGATGGATCCCGCTGAGCTTTGTGAGCTGTGGATACAGCTGGAGGACTTTTAGGGAAAGGGATTTATCTGATCCAGTGTTTCACCCTGGGCTTCTCCGATTTTGTTCGCCAAGAAGGCAGATGGGAGCTTTAGATTGTGTGTCGACTACCGTTTCCTGAATCAGGTGACTGTGAAGAATAAGTACCCACTACCAAGGATTGATGACCTCTTTGATCAGCTGAAGGGAGCACGATGGTTCTCGAAGATAGACCTCAGGTCAGGCTATCACCAACTCAGAGTTTGAGACGAGGATGTGCAGAAGACGGCCTTTAGGTGTCGTTATAGCCACTACGAGTTCTTGGTTATGCCTTTCCTCATAACCAATGCTCCATCGGTGTTCATGAGTCTCATGAACAGGATATTTCAGACTTACCTCGATCGTTTTGTCATTGTTTTCATTAACAACATACTAATTTACTCGACTACTGAGGAGGAACACGCCTACCACTTGCGGGTTGTACTGGATACACTCCGAGACCACCATATTTATGTTAAGATCTCGAAGTTCGAGTTCTGGATTCGAGAGGTTCACTTCTTGGGACACGTCATCTCGGAGGCTAGAGTTGCAGTGGATCCAGCGACGATCGAGGAAGTACTTGCTTGGGAGCCACCCAGGAGCGTGACGGAGGTGTGGAGTTTCCTGGGTCTGGCTAGATACTATCGAAGATTGTTTCCATACTTTGACAGAGTTACAGCACCACTTTCATCCTTGAAGAAGAATGGGAAACCCTTCATGTGGCCAGAGATATGCCAGCACATCTTTTAGGAGCTAAGGCATAGATTGACCAGTGCGCCCATCTTGAGGCTACCGGAGGAGGGAATATGGTACATAGTTTACTGTGAAGCATCAGGGACTGGACTCGGGTGTGTTCTGATTCAAGAGAGAGCAGTGATCACATAAGGTTCACGGCAGTTGAGATAGCATGAGCAGAACTACACTACCCATGACCTAGAGTTAGCAGCAGTGGTCTTCGCCTTGAAGATGTGGTGACACTATCTGATGGGCGAGTGCTTTATAGTCTATTCTGACCACCAGAGTCTTAGGTACATCTTCTCACAAAATGACATGAACCTGAGACAGCGGTGATGGATCGAGTTATTCCAGGACTATGACTTTGAGAAATTCTATACTCCCGGGAAGGGGAATGTTGTAGCTGATTCTCTCAGTAGGAGATCGGGCATTCAGCTTCTAGGAGAGGTGACAGAGTAGCTAGCCGCGTTAAAGATATCCTTTGTGGATATAAATGAAGCAGCCTTTCTTCAGTCTCTCACAGTCACTCCTCCCCTTCTTTAGTGATTCAGGAAGGCACAGCGTGGGGATGTTGACTGTGAGACGCTACGTACTCAGATATCCTCAAGGCAGGAACCTGATGGATTTTATGAATGAGGGGAGCACGTCATCCTCTTCAGGGGACGCACCATGGTACCAGTTTCACTACAGGAGGAAGTGCTAAGGTATTTTCACAATTCCCCTCTAGCGGTACATCCAGGAGTGGCAAAGATGTATTAGGACCTTAGACGACAGCACTAGTGGTCGGGTATGAAGAAGGATGTAGTAGAGTTTGTTACACGATGCCCCACTTATCAGAAAGTGAAGGCGAACCACCAGGTAATAGCAGGCTTGGTACAGACCTTAGAGGTCCCATAGTGGAAGTGGAATGGGATATCCATGGATTTTTTGACGGGGATTCCACGTAAATCTAGAGGACATGACTCTATCTGGGTGATCATCGATCGACTCACCAAGTCAGACCACTTCCTACCGATTAGAGAGCAAGGATTGGTAGAGATCTTGGGATGCCTCTACATTTAAGAGATCGTACGGCTTCATGGTGTGCCATTGTCTATAGTTTCTGATCGAGATGCTCGGTTCACTTATCGGCTATTGAAGGGATTACATGAGGCTTTTGGGATGCAGCTTCGCTTGAGCACCACCTTTCATACTCAGACGGATGGCCAGACTGAGAGGACCATTCAGAATCTTGACGACATGCTCCGTGCATGTGTCCTCAACTTTGGTCGTAGCTGGGAGGATCATCTACCCTTGGTGGAGTTTGCATACAACAACAGAAACCGCTCCACCATCGAGATGGCACCTTACGAGGCACTGTACGGCTGACCATGAAAATCACCTCTGTGCTAGACTGACCCAGGGGAGTTAGTACTTGTAAGACCAGAGATGGTTCAGGCTATGACAGAGAAGGTGCAGATCATCCAGGAGCGGATGAAGACTGCACAGAGCAGACAGAATTCCTATGTTTATAGGAGACGGAGACCACTGGAGTTCGAGGATAGTGACCACGTTTTCATACGGGTCTCACCTCAATGAGTTCTAAGGAGACTTGGCCAGGGTGGAAAGTTATCTCGGAATTTCATCGGACCTTTCCAAGTCCTTATCAAAGTAGGAGAGGTGGCTTACCGACGGGCCCCTCGACCACAGTTGCACTGGGTGCAAGACGTCTTCCACGTATCTCAGCTGAGGAGATGTGTGCATGACCCGACCCACATCATCGATCACGGGGAGCTGGACATCGATGAAAGGGAGACATTCACGAAGGTCCTGGTGGAGATCGAGGATTGACAAGATCAGGTCCTACATAGATGGTCTATTCCTCTGGTGTGCATTCGCTGGCAGCACGGGAACCTCCAGGAGAGCACTTGGGAGCAGGAGGCTCAGATGCAAGCTCAGTACCCCCATTTGTTTCCCTAGTGTGTGTTGTAGCTTTACAGTGACGTAAAGACCTGAGGTGGGGGTAATGTAAATACCTAAAAATTTCAAGGAAATTTTTTTCTTAAGTACTTTGTAATTTTACGAGTCTGCGGTTTCAAACGAAACTTGATTCCGCGGCCCAGTGTGCTCGGAATCAATTTCTAAATTTTTGTTTGGGTATGTTTAGTAAACATATGTGCGAGTTTTTCTATCTTTTGAACCGGTGCTCGAAATTTATATCTGAGGGCACCGATGAACTCGCAGAGCTGGTATTCGCTTAAGGGAACCTTTACCATAGTTGCATTTTATCAGGAGGAGAAGTTAATTTTTGGGGTTTAATAAAAAAGTTAAATAAAATTATTATGAACAACTTTATTTATCTTGGGAAGTTATATACTACAAGGGGAAGTTATTAGTGGGGCCCACATCCACATAACCTCTCATGAGAGGATATTTATGAAGTGGGCCCACATGATCCCTAACTTATCAACTCCCCTCAACTCCCCATTAACACCCCCCCCCCCATTAATTAATTTGACAAATCTCCCATAATGAATGAGATCTCTTCACCTCCCTCTCTCTCTCTTTAATATCTGCCAACATTCTTTAATTAATGAATTGAACTCTTCAATTAATTAATTAAAGTGTTTGAATTTTGAATTACATGTGTGAATAAAATAATAGCCTTATCTATTATTTTAGTTTGGGAACTCGTTGTGTTGGGAAAATTTTGGGAGAGCTCAAGAGAAGAATAGTTTTCTTCTTTCGATGAAGAACATCGTTCTTCAATGACGAACAACTCCGACGAAGAACGTGAGGGACATGATCCCCTTCCTACACTACTTTAATCAGGGTAAGGAAGGAGGCGATTCCACAAGAACGCTACCTACCTCCCTCTTCTTCCAACTTTGATGGAACGACACTGTCATCCGTGACGCCTGACCACCGTGATGCTCATCTTCCGTGGCTCATCAATGAAAGAACCTTAATCAAGGTAAGGGATTTGCTTCAATTTTTACTTGAATAAAAATTGTTCTTCATTATTCGTTGAAACCATGTATATCTTCGGCCATATGATACCGCCTAATGTGGAGGGCGTGGGCCGAAAAAACACGGCCCGATGACCCTCCATTGATCCTCATTTTATTTCGATGGAGATGGTGATGGAAGTGGTGGCGGTGACCGAAGAGGATTGCGGCACCGGGTGCTACGAGAAGAGGGAAAGACCGCGACCCGCAACCGCAGGCCGCTCAGCCGACGAAGAACCGGCCGGCTAAATCCTATTGGACCGAAGTGACCGCGGCGCCATAAGAGGCACCGCGCTGCGGAGGACCACGGCCCGTGCTCCGCGGGCCTCTTCGGCGGGAAAACTGGTCATCTCATTGGCCGGCTGGGTTAGAGAAGGCGCGGCACCCATAGGTGCCAAGCGGGGGGAGATCGGCCCGCACGGGATGCTCAAGCCGGGAAGACCGGTCAGCTTTGGCTGGCCAGATATGACGGTGGCACCGCTCGGCACTGCTGGTTCAGGAAAGCGGGGGGTCGCACTCCCCCCGCATCGCTCGACCACCTAGGACGAGCCGGTCGGCCAGCCGGGCCGAGCTGCGGCTAGCCAGGCCGGGCCACGCCCTGTCGGTATAGGCCACGCACTTCATCGGGCCGGTTCAACACCAGCCGGGTCGGACTTACCAAAACTAGGTCGACCCAACCCGCCAGCCCATTGGGCTTTACGGGCTGGGCCCGTTACACTTAAATGCGTATAACTTCACGACCGTGCGTCCGATCGACGCGTCATATGTTGCAATAGGATACTCATGACGAGAGGGTCCTTTTGCGATACTCTAAGTGATTTTTATACAAATTTGGAAAATGGCCGGGTTTGGAACGAGCGTAATTCCAACTGGGCCCCTGGAACGGAAAAACCAATATCTCTCAGACTGGGCGTCCGATTGACGCGTCGTCTGTCGCGTTGAGTTCTGTTTGATGATACGGAACTTCGGGATACATCAACTATAGACTTTATGATAGTTGATGTATCGACCCCTTGGCTCAAGGAGCAGAGCCTCCTGGAATCAAGCGTGTTGTGTGCGGGAACCCTAAACTGGTTGCGACTACAATGACTACAGTACTGGAATCCTCTGTGGGTTCAACAACGACGACTACCATACTGGAATCCTCCATGGGTTCGATGATGACAAGAACTATACTAGAATCCTCCATGGTTTCAATAGTGATGACTACTGTACTTGTATCCTAAGTGGGTCCGACAGTTGACTTTTATTCTAGTATCCTACATGGGTCTGACAGAGTAGCTGGTCTAGTATCCTACGTGGGTCCGACGTCTTATCTGGTCTAGTATCCTATGTGGGTCCGACAGCTTAGATGAATCAGTGACTATATATAATCATCTCTATCGCTATACGAAAGATGTATACCTATATGAGCTGAGTCTTGACTTTCAATCATTATCATCGATGTGATAGACTTCTTTCCTATGTGGACTGGGTTGTGCTTGAGCTTGAGAGTTAGAGCCAAACTGAATTGAAGACTTAGGTATATGTATGGGCATATACCTAAGTAGGGTTGGTTGATGCACCATGTTTTGTATCTTACTTCTTCTTTATCCTTAGTGGATATTATGAGACCTTTTAGGTCTCGGGGTCCCTACTGAGTATCGTTATACTCACCCCTTCACAGGTTATGCCTGCACTACTTTGTGTTGGATGCAGACGAATGACAGCAATGATCGAGTTAGAGACTTGTGGAGTTGGACGGTACCCGAAGGTGGACCACTTGACGAGACGTACACTGATCATACGGACAGACCTGAGGTGCTGAGAAGACAATCTGTACCCACCCTTTAGGTGGGATTCCCGGAGGATGACTTAGTAGTTTATGTTTTACTTTACTGCAGTTGTACTAGCTTTTCACTTGTACTGTACTTTACAGCTGGGTTTGTATACTGGCCCATTTACTTTTCAGCACTTACTTTTGTATTCAGTATTACTTAGTGTTTACTTTTGTTGCATACTTTATTGTGTTTGTTTACTTCTATAAAGGCAATGTCTTCCCTTTTATCGGTATTTACGCCTTTGGTGCTAGTCGGCAGCCCCTGGCCTATGGAAGGCGGTCTAGGGGTAGTCATGGCACGGGCCCCAATGACGGGTCGTGACACTTATTCCTCATTTTTGTAAGATGTTTTCTAAAAATCACATCTGGCATGTACTCCACTATTTTCATTCTGATTCACTTCAAAATCATATACATTAAAAATTACCAGCTTAATCACTTAATTTAAAACCTTATGCTTATCTATTAACATGTATAATTATCAATAAAATTTAATCATTAAACCAAAATTAGTTATTTATTATTTATTTTCATAATTAGATTTCATTAATATTTATTATTTCATAAATATTTCCTAATGGTTATAACTATAATACTCGAGACCTTAATATAATAGGTAAACACCTTATCTTGTAATATCACAATATAAATTAAATTTATTAGCAATTCTATTGAATTGTTTAATTTCTGAATGTTATAATTTTATTTTATCTAAGTAAACATCATTTATGATTTCATCATAATTATATTATCCTAAGATGAAATTTTGGGATTTAAAAAATTATTTTTTAAGTGAATTGTGGAAATGAAATTTTTTGTTAAAAATGGAATTATTATGAAATTTATAGAATGTAAGATTAAAAATAAAACACAAAAAAACCTTTTATGTAATAAAATATTTATTTGATGAATTTTAAAATAATATTTGAACTTATAAATCTGAGGTCCAGCATTTTTAAAACTTATAAAATCGTTACTTTTATAAAAATAGTTTGTTGTCCTTTCATTAAATCATGTATTTTTAGGGTGAGATTAAATTTTATATTTCCCTAAAAGCCTCATAATATTTATTTTTTTATACCTAATGATTTTATGTACTTAAAATTAGTATACAAGATAATTTCATTGTATATATAAATATAATACTTAAAAACATTATTTTTTTAAATAATTTTCATTATGTGATTAATTTTGTTTATTATAGATTTAAAGTTCCACAACATTATTAATTTTCATTCATAAAATGATATTAAATTTTTTAATTTTAAGGATCAAATTATGAAAGAGTTTAACATAGTTTTTTCAATTAAAAATAATTACTATGGTTAATAATTAATTACTAATGTAAATTTAATTTAATTTAAAACTTATAAACTTAAAAAAAACCGTAAAACACCCAAATATATCTCAAAATGGAGTGTTTCAGTTGGGTTTAGACCCAAAATATCTATCCATGACACATTTTCAATTTTTTCTCCAATTAACCTTGTATAGAATCATTTCATTATTGAATATGTGAGGGTTTCTCCTAAAAATACACATCCCTTCACTTAAAAATAGGTAAAATTTGTACAACTTCAATGCTCAAATATTCCTAAAATTTTAATATGAAACTATACATCATTTTCCCTCTTAAAATCCTCTCCAACATTCAAAACCATCTGGGGAAAATTAATTAGTATAAGGCCTTTTTCCATGGAGAATTTAATGGAAAGCTCATATCCCCGATATTAGTATTATCAACTACTTATAATTTCATCATAATTGTCATCATTCATATTTATTCTATCCATATTAATATAATGATATTATTACCATTTATATACAATAATTTTACTATATTAAGGATATAATTATTGTCAATTCATATCTCTCATAAAATATAAAAACCAAATTATTGTTCATGTGTACATGCGGAATACCATAACCATAAGAAATGGAATTAATTTTTTAAAAACACCCATCATTGATGATTCCAAGAATTTATTTAATGAGTAAACATGATAAATACGGTATCATTATGTTTTTGGCATGAAAAATTTTATAACAATTAATTACATGATAAGTAAATGATCAGTGTTAATTCAATTGTTTAAAAAATGTGTTCCAAGAAGAAAATATTTTTTTAAAATTATGTAATATTTTTATATTGATTACTTATTTTTCAACATCATTTCTTATTTTGATATATTTAAATAATAAACACTAAATAAAATCATTATTCTTATACTATAATGATAATTCCACAAAACTGCCTCACAATCAGTGTATATTCAATTTTTTTCATTATAACCACATGCTTGAACAATACTATGAATTTATAAAATTAATTAATCTAGGAAAATAATTAATTGAATAATATAAAAAAATCATAAATAATTCTTTCTTTATCCTGGATATGTTTTAAAAATATTTAATTCATTAATTATGAAATCCTCCTTCAATCGTCAGGAATCACTGAAACATACTTGTTTTTTATTTTATTATCTTTGATAAAGACTAAAATAGTCATGAATGGATTTTAAAACATTATAATTATTTATAAAAAATTAAAAAATTTAAATTTTAATTTACTATAAATAATTAATATTGGAATAAAATTAGGATGAACATCACTATTATGAAACAATTACAAACAATGAAAAAAATAATCACCCAATATAGAAAATAGGTATAATTAATATAGAGTTTGAATATTTATAAATATTATAAATGAAAATTGATATGATTTAGGTTATTAATAACATGATTAATATAGTTTTTCTTATGATACATGAGGTTATGTACATTTTTTGAAATGAGGATGAGAGGTAAATATTTTTTATCTCTATTTTCCATCATTGGGAAAAAATTTGTTATTATGCACACAATTTCATTTATTTAGAGTATATACATCCTATTTTACATGGTATATCAATAAATACCATTATTAATAGTATTTAATGATCAATTTTAATCCCCATATTAAATTTATATTTTATTAAATGGATATTCAATCCATAAGTGGCAATTTTTTCAACTCAATTTTCATTATTTGATACCTAAGTTAAATTCACTAACTATTTCTTTTTTTTGGTCCATATATTTCCATCAAAAACATTTAACATAAAACTCATAAAATTTAAGGGATTTAAATATATATATTTTTATCATTCCCTCATATTAATTTTATTCTATATTTACCAAATCCATTTTAAAACTCAATCATTTCAATGGTGGGAAAACTATTTATAGATTTTGTAAAGTAAAATTGTGTGTAGTTTTCCAAAAAAAAAGTAGATCCATGTCAAGATAAAAGAAACATGATACAACTGAGGAAAAAATACACCAATGGGTAATAATATTGAAAATAGTTGGTTGATCATTGTCTCAATCATTACATTGATACACCTTAAGTTATCATAAGACCACACACATTGCTAGAAATTCAAAGAGGATATGATTTGGATTGTTTATAGGCTATTTATGAACCATGATGATAATTTTTTATACCATTTACATGGTCTATTTATAATTAAAACTATTCAACCTGGTTGTTATATTACATGGATCACCCTTCACATTGAATGTACCCTAGCCATGATATTACTTTGATAATGGCTCATCCTGTTACATTGATGATACCTGAAAGCTTTTATTTTTATTCAAGTGTGTTATCCTAGACATCCACATTATTCCATTGAATGGGGAATTATTTATTTCCATAATTTTTCATTATAAAGATAACCATGTTACTATTCATATAGAGGTTCCTTATATATTTATGTGAAAGGACTTGTTGACTCTTATGGTGAATAAATTGGAAATAATTAAGTGATAGAAGGGGAATATTATTATATATCCCCTAAATGAATTAATAGGTATCATGAGTCAAAACATCATTGTTTTTGTTATATTCTACTCCCCATATCACTACAGTGTCTTGTCACAAGTCCTTGAAAGTATTTTTTGATGTCCAAAATTATGCATTCCATCCATATAAGATTAATGATTATTATTGTACCTAGTTTAATTTATTTTCATTCATATAGTATGCCCTTATATTTAATTGATTATGGATTCATGTTGTTTATTTAGTCCTTATATATAATTCTTATTTCATGTTTATGTTATGATAGCTTACAATGTATGATAATCATTATTGAGCATCTGAGATCACCCTATTTTTTTCTATTCACCAAGAAACCTAGGGGAGAAATATGTATATTTTGTTTGGATATGATGAAGGGTTAATAATTTTCTCACAATGTGATCATGTTTTATATTTTTTTTCAAAGGTAATGTATGTATGTATCTTAAATTCTAATACTACTAAATTATTAGATGCTTTAGGAACTCTTTTATTCTTTAAAAATAATGTAATATAACTATTGACTCTTGGTTTTAAGAGTCCATGATGTTATAGTTGGTATCATATAATATTTAGAAGGAACCATGGGGAATATATTTAGAGGAACCATGTTAGATTTCACATATACTATGAAAATAATTCATTGTTTCTCTGGAACTCTATAGAAAACATAAAAAGAATTGTATTTTATAGTTCAATATCATGAGCTTACTATCCATATGATATTATAGAATGATGTCAAATAACAAGAGGAATGTTAACCATATAAACACTCACAGTAAATTATGGTATGTTCCACCTAAAATAGTAAATGAAATAGAGTTGAATCGAATCAGATCATAACTATTTTTGGATAGTTGACCCAGGTTATAAAAAATAATGTCACCCACATAGAGTGACAATTTTATCCACAACATGTAATAACTATATTGGACCACCTTATGTGACATCAATATATAGTGTTCAGTGGAACCACTAATCCATTGGTATCTAAAAAAGGATTGTGTTCCTAGAGATGATCTTTCTCTCTTGGGGAAGTATTGAAATAGAAAAAATCATTATGAAATCCTATCATCTGAAGGGAGATGAAAACTAGTGGTGGTTACTAATTCAAAAAACTAAAGCAGAATATGATATAATGTTCATAGAATTGAGAAATTTTAATGAGGTATTCTATAATATAACATTCCTCATGAATGAAGCACATTAAACAAATGAAATTTCATCAATATTAAAAAAATGAAAGAGGAAAATGTTGTGGATTATAAGGTTAACATTACAAGGGTAGTTATACTATCAACAGACTACATCCATATACTGTAAATCATGATTGATCGTTTATTTTACGTGTTAAAATAAAACCTTATAAGGGTTTTGATATCCCATACCTTTTCTTCATATGAGAATATAGTCTTAGGTACTATTAAGACTGAATAGGAGTTCTCCATTATGTCTTTATTCAAGGGAATATTTTGAGTAAAGGTGGTCAACTGAGAATTATGAGAAGAATAGTGTGTCAACAGTGAAGAAAGGAAGTTTCAGATTTCTCATATGTGATTACTATGGGATAAAAAAACAAGGATCCAGTAGGAATGGAATATGATTTTGTTACATGATTGGAGAAAAGGTTCATCATGATAATAAATGAAAAGGAATGAAAGAATCTGTTAATTTTCAATTCATAAATTATAAGGAAAAGTGAAATTATGATAACTAATGCACTAAAATTTGAGGGAATTTACATTATAAAACTCCAAGTGAGAAATTCAAAGATTATGATATTACCATATATGAATTCAATTTTCTTAATGATGTGGTGGAAGATAATTTGACTGTAGACTCAATATTAGCTAATTATTTATTTGATTACTAATCTATTCACTCTTTTATGACTAATGATTTCCAAAACATAAAATATTTCATTATAAACATAATAAGGTACTAATAAATTAACACACTAAGTGGTATCATTGCAATGATGATGTGTTATGCAGTTATAATTTTTATTCCTGAGCATAACCTATTTTCCAAAAATTATATTATACCTATGGTTAAAATTATTATAATACTTAGAATTGACTGGATTTAAAAATATATAGTAAATATATATTTCCTAGAAAAGGATATTTTAGTCCATGAAGATGAGGATAAATCTCGTTTTTTATAAGAAAAATCAATATCTAAACCAGGTCTAGATCATCCCCAATTAGTTGTTTTTAATGATATTTTGGGATGAGAGGAAGATCAAGGGAAATATAGAGATAAGGAAGATATATTATGAATAGAGGATTAAATTTTCATACAAAAAATGAATTATGTTTTTCTAGATTAATTACATAGTCATCCACCAAAATATGAATTTGACTTTTCCATTAGACTCATTACAGATGAAATACTAATATCTAAAATTCAATATAAAATAGTACTAGTGGAGTTTTTGGAGTTAAATAAATATCTATATAACATTTTTCATAACCGATTCATACATCCTAGAGTTTCAATATGAGGATCCACTATTTTAATTGTGAAAAATAATGATGGGTCTATGAGTTTGTAAATTTATTATAAGTAGATCAATGCAATTACTAAAAAATATTATCTTCAACAATGTATTTATGGCTTATTTTATCAAATAAAATGATATCAATACTTTTAAAAGATTGATCTACACTCTATTTTTCATCAACTAAGGGTAAATAATGATAATATAACAGTGATGTAATTTCAAACATGTTATGTACATTATGAGTATACGGTATTGCCTTTTTGATTGACTATTTCACCTTAAATATTTATGGATCTGAGGAATAGAGTGTTAAATAAGTTTCATGAAAAATTTGTTTAAGTATTCATTGAATATTTCTTGATATTCTCTAAGATAAATAATGAAAATTATCATTATATAAAAATATTTCTGGATAACTTCAATAAAAATTAATTATTTTTTAGATATAGTAAGTGTGAATTTTTTCTCAATTAAGTTTCTATTATTGTCCATATTATCACCTATAATGAAATATTGGTAGTCCTTTTAAATAATTTTTTTAATAAAGATGGATTTTTTCCCCTTTTATTGAAAGTAAGTAAAATAAAGTAGCTGAAAAGAAAATGGGAATACGAGGTAAAACCCAAAGAAAAAACTACTTATTTATCTTTTTCAACAGCCATGCACTTAGACTACTTTCTTCTTCTAGAATTGAATCCCAGAAGGCCCTTCCAAAACTTCTCCCTCGACCCCTTGATCTCCCCTACTCGAAGGAAGATATTGAAGGCTTTTGTAAAGTGTCTCTACATAAATGCTTTCAGAATCATATCCATTTTCTTGTTGTTCCTGGAATTTGTTAGAAGAGGAGTCTCTTTTCACTGGAATCATCGTCCCTTCAACCCCCATTGCTTCAGCCAGATCCAAAGTAAAACCATCAATAATCTGATCCGATAAATAATTAGTGATCTCTACAATCGATTTCTCTACCACCTCTGGAGTGAAAACCAGGGACTTTGTCATCCTGTAAGAGACAAGATGAAATCCCTCATTATCTACAACAGACTTTGAGGAAGCATGAAAAGTATTAGAAATGACTGGAGAGTGATAATCTAAAGTTTTCTTACCCTTTTTGTCACCTGAAGTAGCCACCCTTTTTGTGAAAGCTTCACTTCCTCTCCAGACACTTGTTTGGCAATAATAGAACAATATTGAGGTTGTTGTAATACAACACATTTTTCTTTTCTTAAAGTATCAGTATTATGATCATTCACCTCCTCAGAAAATATTTGTGCCCAAGACTTCATCTTTTTTTCAGAATCAAGGTGATGATCACCATTCCCATCAACTATTATCATGGATGCCTCCCTAGAAACAACACCCTACACCTCATTCCTCTGGTTGATAATGACCATTTAAAGAAAATTGTATTCAAAGAATATAAAACAATGATGAACATAAATAAGATTCAAATTTTCCTATGTTTAGTATTTTACTATCAGTATTAACTATAATAATCCTGGTAATAATAGAATAAATCACTTTCATTTTTTCATTCATCATAAAAATATTAAGTAATTTTTAAATAAGAAAAGAAACAGTTTTAACTGAACACTTTTCATATAAGGAATTAATTAAAGGTTTAATTTATAAATTTTAAAATTTTTATTAGAAAAAATTAATTCTATTTTTGAAATCACCATGTAAAAAAATTTACTTTTAGTGAAATGTTGGGATTTTTATTGAAAATATTGATTTTTCAGAGAATAATGAAAAATACTAATCTTGTAAAAACATATTTTATTTTCAATTAACAAAGTAATTTAAAATACCCATTGTGTTTTTAATATGATTTAAAGTAAAATAGGCATTTTTTAGTTATATTTAATTAATATAATTTCTTTTGAATCAACATAATATTTTAATTTATTATAAGTTTGATTTTAGGTTTAAATACAAGATTCTACTAAAAACTATTTTAAATTACATAATGTTTCATCATTTTAGATAATTAATATAGTCCCTAATAAGAAATTTGTTAAATGAAATGATTCAATTTTATATCAATAAATATTAATTTATATTCATATAATAATTATTATTATTCATAGAGTTAACATGAAATCATCTTTTACTTGAAAAATAGACTTCTTAAAACCCTAGTTTTTCGTCATGTCTGTGGGTTTTGTTTTAAGTTAGATTTTTTAAATTTTTTTATTTAAATTTGATAAAATAAATTCCAAATATTGAATAATAATAATTTATTTTATATAATATAGTTAATATAATTTTTTAATATAATTAATAGTGAAAATAGTTAAAATTAATTACCACTGTTAAGGGGGAAATGGGTTTACCAAGTGTTAAACTAAATATATGCATAAAAAATTTCCCTATATAGGTATAAATCCTATCAGATAGCCATATTTCAATATTATAATTTACAAGTTTTAATATATGGCCATATGGATTCTTTTTCATGGGAACTACTTTATCATTTTGGATTTTTTTGAGTAATGTTCAAGTAGTTTCCAAGCAGGTTCCTTTCCCCACTTATAAAAGGACCTCCACTATCCTCTCTTATTCACGCCATCAAGCCATTTTGGTTCAGTTAATACTAGAAGAAATAACTTCCTAAATTCCATACTCTCACATTGTAAGCCATTATTTTGCTCATAAATCAATTCTAGGAATACTTTAGATATAATCCTAAAGGGGTGGTCTGAGAAGAGGTCAAATTCCTAACTATGAATTTTTTGGTCTTCTATCTTCTTTAAATTATTTCAATTCATTTTAATTTATGATTATATAATAGGAAACATATATTTCATATATTGATATTTTATTATTTAATTTTCATGGCCTATATACATCACCTCTTCCCTCAAATGGGAAATGATAATGTCGCTCGTGTGTATAGAGGACAACCACCTCGTGAACCGGTGTGACATGTTTTCCATCAACACCACTCAAGGTTACATATAATGATGGATATAAAGTATATATATTATAATAATAATAATATAATTATTCTTCTATAGTCATTATATCATATATACCTTTTTTACTTTTCATTCCATATGAGAAACGAAAACGTTTCTCGTGTGTACGGCAGAATACCGCCTCACAAAAATATGTGATTCATTTTTCAATAATGATTTACATGGAAGGTAATAAGGATTATTTTAAGGAATATATATGAAATATATTACATAATTATGATATTAATGACATATTTATCATTTTTAAAGGTAATATATCATAGTATTTCATACTCTAAAAAATTATTATGTAGTTCATTTTTATATTATATTATTATAATTTCTTAATGATATAATATTATATAGCTCCTTTCCATAATGATTTTTGAAAAATGGAAATGTTACTCACACGTATGTGCAGCCTACCATCTCCATGATCATAATGGACTTCATTAATGAAAACCTTATTCAATTATTGGACTTAAAATTATATTTAATTTATAAATATGATAAATATTTTATGATTATAATTATTTATAACATTAAATAATGACCTCTTTGACCATAGTACACCTACCAAAGTTATTTTTGATACATAAGTCGAATATGGTCAAAACATCGGATGTAAAAATTAATTATTAAGTAATCATATATAACATCGTAATAAGTGAAATAAAATGAATAATAAACTATAAAAGGTTTTATAAGAAATAAAATAATTAACATAATTTTATTATTCAGGAGTATAATGAATGATAATGAAAAATCAAAATCGATGTAAGGGATTTCATCTCAATTTCCTTTCGTTGTGGCATATTTTGATGTTATACACCTATATTATTTTAAAAGGTGTATGTACAGCTCCATTGACATGTTATATCATTAATTTCTCTATTCTCAACATATTTAATGTTTTGTTTAAAGTTATTCTTTCAAAGGGAATATTATTAAAATATTTCAAAAGTGATAAAGTATATTTCTTTAAAAAACTATCTGTTAATTTTTTCTTTCTGACTCTCTTTTTTATCAATGTTCATTTTTTTAAAAATTATTTTATTATAAACAATAGAGTTTTAGAGAGTGATTTTTTTATTTATTTTAATTTCATTCACTGAAAAGGGAAACTTTATATGGAATGTGTGACTATATTTACAAACGATAAATGAAACATTCTATTTTAACATATACAATGATAATGAATTTTACACCACCATAACCATTATTTGAATATTGGATTCCGTTACAAGATTTCATGATTTATTCAAATAAAAATAATCATTCCCTTTATTCGGTATTTTGGTATTGAAAAATGGGTTTATAAAAAGGTATGGCTATTTTAATATCTAAAAATGATTTCTTATGAGTGAAGAAAATATTTTATGATTGTTATGTGAAAATTTCAAGGTTTTATGTGTTATGATTATGTTATGATTATTGGAAATTATTTCTGTTGATAGGTGGTTACATTATAAACCAATAATGGTTGTTTACATTATAAACCATGGGTAAGAGGTTATGTTATAAACCAAGGAGGGTTGGTAACCATGTAAAACAAGTATGGGTGGGTCCATGATATCCTTATAATGAATTGGGTATGGAAGTTGATTATATGGTTATTTTATTTGTGAGAGTGATATAGATAATTATATACCCGGATACCTATATTATTTATCCATTCTTTCTAGGGAATTTAATGATTTTATTTGATCAAAATTTTTGTGTCTATCATGTGAAAATTATTTCTTTCTTTCTCTTAATAAACATTTATATAAAGGTAAACATTTCATGGGTTTTCATGTTTTCACTGGACTAAGGGTTTTAATTATTTTAATTTCCCTTACTAAAAAATTTGTGCTCATACCAATTTTTTAAAAAATCATAGGTTTTATAGATTAGAAAGGGAAATGTATAAGAATTATTGAAATTCATGAATATTTATCATGAAAATAAATAATGTATTTTCATAAAAGTATCATTTTTTGAAAAATGGATACGAATTGGAAGTGTACACTTTGTATTATATGGTTATGTAATGTATGAGTTATGGACTATTTCTATAAAGATATAAACCTGAAAATATCCTCAAATGTAAGAGAATAAATTCTTGACTTAAATATAAAGATTATACAATGTTTTAAGGTCGAGACAATTATCATGACCCGTCCCCTGGGGCCAGTGTCATGACATACCCCAAACCCACTTCCTAAATGCTAGGGGTTGGTGACTAGAATCGAAGGCATCAACATACAAGTGGGAGTAATTTTCCTAATTACCTATACACACACACACACACACAACCACATCCCAATGATAGAAAATTAAACAAGCAGGACAATAAACCACAATTACGTATAAGTACAACTGAAAGTCAAATGGTATAGAATAAAAACCAAAAAAAAGACTAACTAGAAAACAGGAAAGTACAACAGAAACACTAGAAGCTAACCGATGGATACCCTTCCTGATGGGTAAGTATATAGTAGCTACTAGAAGCTTTAGAAGTACACCCCGCCTACCTGGTCTCACTGGGCACCATCGAGTCCTGGGCCACCAAGTACTCTGTCCAGTCGGCAGTCATCTGCACCAGACACGATACGTTCGGGCGAATCCCGTGTAGGGGTGAGTAATAATATACTAAGTAGAGACCCCAAAAAACAAAGTAAATACCACAAACAAACTACAAAGAATTATCACCAATAAATATCACGAAGCAAGACAGCTCACACCAGGTATATTCTGGAGTAGGAAAGTAGAACCATTAGTCACATCATCGAACAATATGGGCTACGGGAGAACTCCTCCTCAACGAGTACAGTGGTCCTAAAAGGTCACAAAATAGATTCTTCCCACTGACCATATGAATGTTTTGGTACTCATACCTGATGAGTACCATGGGTATGTTGGGTCACATAGAAGTTGCTACCCACTATGGGCATGTTGGGCCACACAGAAGATGAATCCCACCTATGTCCATACTGAGGTACTCCTATCGTTGAGTATTGTGGGTCTGTCAGGTCACACCGAAGTTTCTACCCACTATGGGCCTGTCGGGTCACACATACCCTGCATCACACTAGGTCATAGTATCTGATCCACACACGTTTTCTCATCAGCAATCTTTAGGCCTCAGCCAACTACGGGGTTTCCGCATGTGGCATTCTTGATCTTGGGAGAACCGCTCCCCAAACCATTCATTGAATCCCAACTTCCATTAAGCACCCCCATAGAGTCTGTAAAAATATCCTTCTTGTCGTGAGGGTTCTAACACTATAAACGGATCAGCAATCGGACACCTGGTTTGCAAGATATTGATGTTTTTCTAAAAGGGGCTGGTTGGGTTTGGGTCCAGCCCAACCTAGTCAAACCAAACTGACCCAGGTATGCTGACCCAGCTCGGCCTGGGTCTAGTCCATTAGACCGCGGGTCTGGCCTGATGGGGTAGTTCAGGCCCGTGCCCTGCCCGATCTGCCAAAGGTGGACTAGTTTGTCTGCATGGTCGAGATACAGCTGGAATCCACATCCAGCTCTCTTCTCTCCCCATGGTTCACTGTGGGGACATTTCTCTACCACGATCATGTGATCGCAGCTTGGTTGCGATGCGGTCAAGCGATCACGGCCTGGCTATGATACAGTCGGCCAATCCTGCTGGCCATAATTCCCGCACATGGTCAAGGTCTGCATTACTCTAAGACCTATGGCCTATGGTTATGGGCCACGTCTCTTACACCATCTGGTGACTCCTCCCGATGCACCATCGTGGTGTGCCGCCTCCAGCCCATGGCCGCCACCACGGGTCACCACCACTGACGCTGGAAGGCTCCTCCATGGACCACCGGGTCTGCATCGGTGGTCAGTTCTTCGCTTTGTCTGCGCCTATGGCCTCCGTGGGGTGTCACCTTCCCTAGGAAGACCTTAAAATTTACTTGATTCCATTTTGAACATTATTCATCCAAGAATGAACAAGGAAGAGGGGGTTGGGACTTTTTCTTGTCAGTTTGCATCCCCTATGTTAGATGTTTAAATTATGGGAGGCTTGGGGATGATGTTACATCAACAATAAATCAATATCAAAAAGAAAACCCAAGAAACATCATCCTCCCACAAGAACAGATGATCTGTGAATCAACATGTTCATGGGTTGATCTGTGTTCCTCATTTAGAATAATTAATGGGGAAAACATAAAACAAATAAACCCCTACCTCAAAGTAGTTCGATGTTGAAGCGGTCTACCTGCAAAGACTCAAGAATTTTAAGGTGTTCGTTGCTTCCTGGATCTGTGCTTTGAGGTGTACCGAAGTCATTAACGTTCCTCCAGTGCTCGTAAATATTTTTTGGAGAGAAAACTCATCAAAGCCTCATTAGATAATTTTCCACTATTTAAACCTCAATTCACTCATGCGTTATTCCAAAAAAGGAAACATGTCACATCTTTTCTATTATGCTGCAACGTCCTGTCGTTTCGCTATTTCATTTATGAAATAGTGTAGTGGTTACACTTGTAAAAAAATGAGCCATTAAGTATCTTTCCATAATGCTCCTATTTTCCGCACCACAATGTCATCATCCTCCACTCAATGGTGAGAAAATAAATAAAATAACTTTTTAAGTTATTTTATTATTTTCCAAAAATGTTTGAAAATTAACTTTTTCATCTGAACCTTATCGGTCGAAGTTAAGTCCTTTCCAGGATAATCCCAACATTCCAAGTTCAATGGTGCCCTAATATTTCCAATCTGAGCACCAATTCAAAATTTAGAAAAATATGCTCACACGTTTACTTAAACGAACTAAAAAAAGTTCAAAATTTCATTTTGAGCTCACCGGGCCTCGAAATCATGTGTAGTCAAAGTGTGTGGTATAAAAATAATTCCATACAATTTTAAAATATATATATATATAGAAATTTTGGGGCATTAAATTCTCCCCACCTTTGGGATTTACGTCTCTGAAATCCAAAACAAGGGTTAATCAAACAAATGGGGGTACAGAGCATGAATATGAGCCTCCCCCTCCCATGTGCTCTCCTGTAGATTCTTGGGCTGCCATTGAACACACACCAGAGGAATAGACCATCCATGAAAGACTTGATCCACTCGATCATCTATCTCCAACAGGAACTCTGCAAACGTTGTCCCATCGTCAATGTCAAGCTCACCCCAGTCGATGACATACAATGAATTATGCACATACCTCCTCGGCTACGACATGTGGAAAACATCGTGCACCTGGTGCATCTATGGGGGAAGAGATAGGTGGTACGCCACCTCACCAACTCTGATGAGAATCTGGAAAGGTCCGATGATCCTCATAGATAGCTTCATGTCCTAGTAAAATCTCTAAAAACCCGATCAGGGTGAGACCCGAAGGAAAACATGATCTCCCTCCTCAAACTCCAAGGGTATTCGCCTCCTATCAACATATGATTTATTCCTGCTCTTTGCGGTCCTCATTTTCTGAAGGATGATCAGAACCATCTCAGTGGTAGACCGTACCAACTCCAGACCCATGAGTGCTAACTCCCCAAGGTCTGTTCAGCATAGAGTTGATCTATATGGTCTCCCATACAAGGCCTCAAATGGTTCCATGTAAATAGTGGAGTGATATACATTGTTGTATTCAAACTCCACCAGTGGTAGGTATTCCTCCCAAATGCGACTAAAATAAATGACACAGGCACAAATCATGTACTACAAGGTCTGTATAGTTCACTCCACTTGATCATCCATCTAGGAGTGGGAAGCTATTCTCAAGCATAGGTGATTCCCGAACGCCTCCTGAAACCCCTTCCACAACTAGGATGTAAAACATTCATCATGGTTTAATACAATCGTCAAAGGCACCCTATGAAGACACACTATATCCAAGATTTAGAGGCGTACTAATCCCTCTACTAATCCCTTCTCCCATATGGGTAGTAAGTGAGCCGACTTGGTGAGTCAGTCAACGGCCACCCAGATAGAATCCTGGAACCTGGATGTGCATAGTAACCCCATCATGAAGTCCATAAAGATTCCATTCCAATTCCATCCTGGTACCTCAAGTGGTTGTTTCAAGCCTGCTGGGACCTGATGCTTGGCCTTAACTTACTAACAAGTAACGCATCTTGAAATGAACTCTACCACCAATTTCTTCATCCCCAACCACCAGTATTGATGTCGAAGGTCTTGATACATCTTCTCCACACCAGGATATACCGGTAAAGGGGATGTATGGAAATCCTTCAACATATCCTCACATAACATCACTGGTAAGATGAATCATCCTCTAAAAAGGATAACATGCTCCCTACCTATCTAAAATCTATCAGGAGCATGTCCTAAGGATAACTGATCATGTCGAGCCTCATAGTCAACATCCATAAGTTGTGCCTCCTTGACTCTCTATAAGAGTGGAGGAGTGACAGTCAACAAATGAAGGAAAGCTACTCCATCATCATTTACAAAGGATATCTATATTGCAGCTAGCTACTCTGTTGCCTCACTCAGTAGCTATAAACCAGACCTCCTGCTAAGTGCATCTTCCACCATGTTCCCCTTCCCAGGAGTGTAGAATATCTCAAAGTCATAGTCTTGGAGGAACTTCATGCATCACTGATGTCTCAATTTTAGGTCCTTTTGTGAGATGATATACCTAAGAATCTTGTGTTTAGAGTAGACTGTAAACCAATCACCCATCAAGTAGTGCTACCACATCTTCAAGTCAAATACCACTGCTACTAACTCTAGGTTATGGGTCATGTAGTTCTTCTCATGCTGCCTCAACTATTGTGTGTCGTAGGTGATCATTCTTCGCTCCAACATCAAGACCTAACCCAATCCAATCTATGATGCATCACAGAAGACTACATACCCAACGCCCTCTTCTATTAGTCTCAAGATGGGGGAACTTTTCAGTCTTTGCCTTACCTCCTGGAAACTCTACTGGTACTTCTCCATCCACACAAAGGTCTTACCCTTCCATGTCAAGGTTGATAAAGGTGATGCTATTATGGAAAATTCAGGCATGAACCTCCGGTATTATTTTTCCAACCCCAAGATACTCTGCATCTCAGTCACACTCTTGGGTGGCTCCCAAGAAAACACTACCTTTATCTTTACCGTATCCACTACAACTACTGCCTTTGAGATGAAGTGTCCAATAAATTGGACCTCCTGAATCTAGAACTAGAAATTCGAGAGCTTACTATAAAGCTGGTTCTCTTAGAGTATATCCAGGACTATCTACAGGTGTGTAGATTTCTCCTCTGACATCGAGTACACTAATATTTCATCGATGAATACTACCACAAAATGATTGAGGTAAGGCTGGAAGATAATGTTCATGAGTCCCTTGAACACTACTGGGAATTGGTCATGTAAAAGGGAATTGTTCTTGTTGAAGGGAATCACCAAGAACTCTTAGTGGCTATACCTCCATCTGAATGATGTCTTTAGTACGTCCTAATCCCGTAACTGAAGCTGATGATAGCCTTATCTGAGGTATATCTTCGAGAACCACCCCGCTCCCTTCATCTGATCGAAGAGGTCATCAATCCTTGGAAATGGATACTTTATCTTCATAGTCACTTATTTCAGGTTCTATAAGTCCATGCATAGCATCAATATTTTGTCTGCCTTATTTCAAAACAACACTGGGGATTCCCATGGTGAGACATTGGGCCTTACGAACCCCTTCTCCTATAAGTCCTCCAACTGTACCCTTAATTCACATAGCTCTGTGGGAGCCATCTGATATGCCGGTTTGGATATCAGTGTTGACCCCATGTACAAATAAATTTAGAATTATACATCCATATGAGGAGTTAGTCCCATAACATACTCAGGAAATACATCCTCATACTCATCCCCCACTATAGGAAAGCTCAGACTCCTCTCATCCACCGCACAAAGGGTGAAGCTATCCAACTAGTGAGTGATTAGTTTCACCCTCCTCCGATAAAGTCTATATTGTGCTACAAAAGTTATATTCTCACTGGTGAATGGAAACCTAGTCCCATCCTCAGAGACACACTTCACTTTGTGCCTAAAATAGTTGATATGAGAATGGACTGTGGTTAACCATTCCATACCCAAGATGACATCGTAAGGCCTCGATGCTGCTACTAGGAGATCCCAGCTGAAGCTCTCTCCTTCAAAAGTAATCTCACACTACTAACATCAGTGTGTAATCATTGAATCCCCTCCTACAGGAGTATCTAATCGTACGGATCGATCCAACAACTCCATCGGAATCTCCAAGCCCCGAACGAGGTATGTGGCACTGAAAGAGTGACTGACACCTGTGTCTATAAGAACTGTATCTAAGGTGGAGAAGACATAGATCATACCACTAATCATCTTTAGAGAACCATGGTTATAGGACTCCATTTCCTAAATCTATCCTTGATCATGTCCGCTAGCTCCTTGATCCCATGGTGGACCACCTAGGGGTGGTGGTGGTAGCACCTCGAACCATCGTCCACCGCCTATTGCTCAGCCTTATCCCTTTCCATATCTGCCACCTTGTGGTCCCCCTTGTTCAAACCTCTAACTCTACCTTGGAAGACCTTCGACCATTTCCTGATCATCTGTTTGCTAGGTCAGGTTGTCACGAGCCATGTGTCCCTGCCCGCTACATGTGAAGAATAGCCCAGTTCCCTGGTGGATCCCTCTACTCTAGGAGCCCCGCACTGCCAACCCCGAGTCCTGGAGTCATCCCCTAAAAGACTTATCCTTCTCGGGCCCCCGTGTATATTGTCTATTTCTCACCACTAAAGACTCTTCCACCTAGTGTATGCTGGTGGCTCCGGTCATCAGCTCCTACTCTTCCAGGAAGCTCTATACAAGAAGGGCTCATTCCAGCACTCCAGCCATTGTCGGGATGCGGAGAGACACCATGGATGCCCGGATCTCCCATATGAGTCCCTGGTCAAAGGTAAGGGATCTAAAGAAAGGGTTTTGAACCATGTTTGTGGAGTAGAAAGAGAGATCTAAAACCTCATAGAGTACTCAAACGCTGACAGGCTACCCTTATTTAGGTGAAGCATCTCCTGTATGCACACCAATTGAAAGGTAGCAGGGAAAAACTCCTCCTAGAAAAGTTGCTTGAAGTCTGTCTTGGTGAGGGTCACCTCATCATGCATCTTGATGGTCAAGCTCCACCATCTCCATATTGAGCCCTACATAAGGCTTGCAGCCAAGATCTCCATATGGTCATGCAGTGTCCTCAATAATAAGAAGACCCATGTCACTACTTCCATCTAGTATTCAGCAACCTGAGGATCTATGTTTCCCCTAAACCTGGTAGGTCTTTGTCTCTGAAACTCATGAAAGACACCGAGTCTGCATATGTCCACTACTGTTAATCCCGGTAGTAACTACTGATCAATGGGTGGTTGAAACACTGGTGCACCAACCGGTGGGTCCATCTCTAGCACTCGTACTTGAACCAACACCTCATCGCTAGGTGGGTTGTCCACAAGATCATGTATCGGAAGCCTAGCTGGCTGTTTGTGTGGAGACATCCTGAAATAGATCAAGATATAACACAATCAGAATATTATACCTGGTTATTTGACTCCTATTCAATAATATCTTAAGGAGACACTTATGTAACTAGTGTTTTCATGCATAGAGATGAAAAGGCATAATTCAAGGTCATGGTGTATTGATACGTCGGCCACCGCACCAATACTAGACTCCCTGAATATGAAAGTCAAACTAAAAACATTCAAAAATTTCTCCCCAAAAAAACAATAGAATCTTGGTCTTTGAGTTAGAATATACCACCTATGATACCACTTTGTCACGACCCATCCCCCAAGTCCCATTCTGTGACATACTCTAATCCCAACTCTCGAAGGCCAGGGTTGGCGACTAGCGCTGAAGGTATCAACCTGCAAGTGGGAGTAATTTTCATGAGTACCTATATACATGAACACACAACCATGTACCAAAACTAGAAAAGTAAAGAAGCATGCCACTAAACTACCACTAGGTGTAAGTACAACTGATAGTCAAATGGTCCAGAATACAAACACAACAAAAGACTAACTGGAAAATAGGAAAGTAAAAAAGGAAACACTGGAAGCTATCTGATAGAAACCCCACCTAATGGGTAAGTACATATTATCTTCTATAAGCTATAGAAGTACACCCTGCTTGCCAAGTCTCACTAGGCACCACTGGGTCCTAGTCCACAAAGTCCCTTGTCAAGTCAGCAGTCATCTCCACTAGGCAGGACACGTGAGGTCTAGTCCCATGTAGGTGTGAGTAACAATATACTCAGTAGAGAACCCAAAATACAAACGAAATAACCTAAATCAATACACAAACAATCCACAAATCAAGATCACCAATCATGATCACAATGAAAGAAATCTCACACCGGGTATATTCTAGAGTAGGAAAGTAGAACCATTAGTCACATCGTCGAACACCATGGGTGCTGGAGAACTCCTCCTCAATGAGTACAGTTGTCCTTTTGAGTCACATAGAATATTCTTCCCACTAACCTTAGGACTATTGTGGTACTCATATCTGATTAGTATTGTGGGTATGTTGGGTCACGCAGAAGCTGCTCCCCACCATGGGCATGTAGGGTCACACAGAAGCGGCTTCCCACATATGGCCAAATTGAGGTACTCCTCCTGTCAAGTACTGTGGGTTTACCGGGTCACACAGAAGTCACTCTCCACCATGGACCTACCGGGTCACATAGAAGTATCTTCCCACTGGGTCATAGTATCTTATCCAAACAGATTCTCTTGTCAACAGTCTTTAGGTCTCAACCAACCGTAGGGTTTCGACACGTAACATGCCTGATCTGGGGAGAACCTCTTCTAAATCCATTCTATGATTTCTATATTCCATGAAATACCCTGTAGAGTATTCCAAAAGCACCATTTTATCATGAGGGTTACAATGTCGCAAACAGATCATCAATCAGACTCCTGGTTTTCAAGATATTGACGTTTTTATAAAAACAAGATGGGTGGGTCTGGGTTCAGTCCAACCCAACCCAACTTGACCCATAATCCACTGACCCGACCCAAGTCTGCTGACCCGACCTAGACTCGGCCTGGAAAGGGTCAATTCTGTTGGGATGTGGGTCTGACCCAGCCTGACGGGGCGGGTCTAGCCCACGAGAGTGGGTTCGGCCCACGCCCTTCCCAGCCCGCTGAAGGCGGACCTATTTATCCAGCTGGCCGAGACCCGCAGTTGGTTGGGACCCACAACTATGGGCCACATCTCTTTCGCTAGCTGGTGGCTCCTCCTGGTGCGTAGTCATTCCAAGCCGCCTCCAACCCGCAGCCAGCATTGCGGACCACTGGGTCTACACCGGTGGTCTGTTCTTCTTGTTGCCTACACTTCCATCCTTCATGGGGTGCTGGCTTCCCTACGAAGACCTTGAAATTTCCTTGCCACCATTTCGAATATTCTTGAACCAATAACGCATAAGGAAGAGAGGGATCGGGCCTTGTTCGTGTCTTCTTGCACCCTCCGCATTAGAAGTTTAAAGTAGGGGAGGCTTGCAAATGATGTTACATCAATAATAAGTCAATCCTAAAAAAGAAAACCCTAGAAACATCATCCTCGTGCAAGAACGGATGATCCATAGGTCAACCTTTTCATGGGTTGATCCACATTCATTGTTTATAATGAAGAACTGGGAAAATGTAAAAAAAATAAACCCCTACCTAGAAGCAGTTCAACGTTGAATTGGTCCACCTGTGATGATTCAATATGTCCAAGGCGTTCATTACATCTTTGATCCATTCTTCAAGGTGCATCGAAGTCATTAATTTTCCATAGGCATTCATCGTTCTTAGTTGAAGAGAAAACTTGCCAGTGGTTTATCATATTTTTTTCTGCCATTTAACCCTAAATTCTCCGATGCATTATTTCATAAAATTGAAATATGTCATAGCATTTCTGTTATGTTGTGACATCGCATCATTACGTTGTTTCATTTATGAAACAGTTTAGTAGTTATTCTTGCACAAAAACAAACCATTAAAGAGATTCATTTAATTCACCTCATCTCCATACCACAACACCACCATTCACCGCTCAACGGTGAGAAAATAAATAAAATAACTTTTAAGTTATTTTATTATTTTTTGAAAAGTTTGAAAATTAACATTTTCGTCCAACCCTTAATGGTAAATGTTAATTCCTTTCTAGGAAAATCCTGGTGTTCTAAGTTCAAAAGTTCCCTTGTATTTTTTATCTAAGCACTGGTTCAAAAGTTAGAAAAACCTGCTTGCATGTTTACTTAAATGAACTAAAAAAAGTTCAAAATTCCATTCTGGGCTCACTGGGCCTCGGAATCACATGCCGTCAAAGCGTATGGTCTCAAAATAATTCCATACAATTTAAAAATATATATATAGTAATTCCAAGACATCACAACAATATAGTTGGTATTTAATTTTTGTTTAGATAACTTTGGAGTTTAAAATAATGATAATAGCATACCCTTGAAAGATTTTACATTATGGTTAAGTTGAAATGATTATGAATTTAAATATTTCCATGTTTCTTAATCTAAACTCTTTATGTTTAGAAAGTTTTTCTATATAATAAATAGGGAAGCTATGGTTTGAATTCACTAAGAGTAAAATAACCTTTTATATCAGCATCCTGAGATGGTTGTCATTGGAATAGAATAGTTTGTTGTAGTGATGGATTATTTGACATAAGTAATTAATGGTGGTGGTATCCATACTAGTGAGGAACCTAATCTATAATAAAGGAAATTTTCAATAGTGGACCATTTAATGATACAACATCCCCCATCATTCAGAGGATCATCTGACCCCATGATAGCTGAATGATGGATTAAATCCCTTGAAATGATATTCGACATCAGGGGATGTTCATTTCTTTAAAATGTAAGTCATTATATTTACTATTTTGAAGGTGAATTCGGCCAATAATGGTAAATGATTATAAATATTAGATAAAGGGAAGAGATTGATTCCTTGGAATAGTATGAATTTAAGAATATTTTTGTTGAGAAATAATTTCATAAGGTTGTTCGAATTAGTATGGAACAAAATCATGCAATTGAGATAGAAGGAAGAAGATTTTATATATGTATATGAATAAAACTTCACCCAATTGGATTGTTACATCCCAAATTTTATCTGATATCTTTATATTATGATTAATAGGTTCTACTTAGTATTATATCCAAGATATTAAAGGGAATTATATTCTTTAGAATTCAAAAACTATGAGAAACTTGTTCAATGTTCTATGAAGGTATAAATGGAGTTTTTTGATGATCATATATTATATGAAAACAAGGAGAAGAATAATCCAATTGGTTGGTAATGAGGAATATTTCCTTAAATAATTATGGAGCTAAGAAAACCATGTTCCAATATTTAGATAATTGTCGTAAAAAGAATCATGGAGAAAGTATTATGAAGTTTGGAAAGTTATTTTGATGTGGAATTTTTTTTCATATGCCTTGTGACTACAACTAAAATGATTGGAAAATCAATGTAAAGCTGATGATAATATTTTTTTAATTATAATGAGTTAGGGAATTATGCTAATATGTGTCCAATATTGGTTACTCGGGGTGGAAATCAGAAAGATCAAAATAAAACGGGTGTTGAAAATTCTTTTTCTACTATTATAGTTGATTTTGAGCTATAAAATAAAGTGGTGACAGGTATGTTACTGGTTTATTCCAATTATTAAAATACCCTATTTTATTTTGGATCATTGTATTATTTCATCTCTAAGAAATTTTCAAGTAAATTGGGAATATCAACTCAAGAAAGTAAGCGTGAAATTTTGGTGAAAACTCTAGGTGGAATTATTTAAGAAACCAAGATTTATAGGAATCTTACTATTTTTATTAGTGGTATAGTCCTTCCTAAAAATCTTGATGAACTTTCTATAGTGGAGTTTGATATCATTATTCATATGGGTTGTCTTTCATTTTATTATAATAAGATAGATTATAGAGCTATGAAATTTATGTTCAATGATTATATTCCTTTAATAACTTACCAAGAAGCTGAGAAATTTATTTGAGGTGATAGTGAAAGTTAATTAGCTCATATCTTTTAGAATATAGAAACTATTCAAATTACTGATTTTATGATTATAAATGAATATATGGATGTATTTATGGATGATTTTATAGATGTTATTCCTTATCGATAGGATTATTTAACTATTGACATAGTGCCTAATGTTAAGACTATTTCTAAACCCCCATATCAAAGAGAAAAATTGGAATATATAGAATTATAAAAGAAATTACAAGAGTTGTTAGATAAAGGTTTCATTCAACCTAGAACTTCAACATGGGGTGCTTCTATTTTCTTTATTAAAAAGAAATATGTTTCAATGAGTCTTTTCATTGATTATGGGTCCTTTAATTACATCACTATTAAGAATAGGTACCCTTTTCCTCATATTAATGATTAATTTGATCAGGGCTTAGGAGATCAATATTTTTTAACGGTTGGCCTGAGATTAAGGTACCATTATCTTAAGTTGAACGAGGATAAAATTATGAATAATCCATTTCATACTAGATATGGTTACTAAGAATTTTTAGTTATATAGTTTGGATTGTCTAATTCACCTAATATATTTTTAGAGATTATGAATTGAGTTTTCCATGAGTTCTTAGATATTTTTTGGGTTATGATTATTGATGAAATGTTGGTGTATTCTAAAATTACATAGTAACAAGAAAGGCACCTAAGGAGTTTTTTTACAAACCTTAAATGAAAAGAAACTATATTTGAAATTTATTAAATGCGAATTTTGGTTTCATAAAATGTATTTACTTTGAAATATTGTTTCTAAAGATGGAATAGATTTTGACCATGCTAAAAAATGTTACTGAAGAGTGGAAATGACCCACAAATATCATAGAGATTCCTTGTTTTCTTGTATTACCAATCTATTACTGACGGTTTGTTAAAAAAAATTCTCAATTTTGTATTCCACTGACTAAGTTAACTTAAAAATGATATAAATTCATCTAGATAAAAGAATGTGGTGATTATTTTTAGGTACTAAAAAAATTGGAAAATGCTCATGTTTTGGGACCACCCTATAGGAATGGTGAATTAATCATCTAAAATGATGCTTAATTGAAATTACATAGTTATGTCATGATTAATATTATTAAGGTAATATATTATTGTTCAGTTCATTTTAATCATCGTGAGTAAGTTACCCTAAACATGATTTGGAATTTTTTATTGTGGTTTTTTCTTTAAAATTTTGGATGAATTATTTTTATGGTGTAAAGTGTAAAATATATATTGAACACAAAATAATGAAGTATATGTCAACTATTAAATAATTTAACATGAGACATAGAAGATGGCTATAATTGATCAAGGATTATGATGGCATGATTATTTATCATCTTAGAAAAGAAGACAAAGTGGATGATGATTTGAGTCAAAAAAAATAATTCTATATTTACCATGTTTTGTTTAGAACATGACCCTTTTTTTAATGATTTTATAAACTTTTACCTAGAAATTTTGAATATAGGTAAATCCTCTATTTGGTTTTAGGTTTTAGTGTAGTAGACTTTGTCAAAAATAATTAATCATGCTCAAAATAAGGATCAATATTTATAAGATAATGTATAATCCATTAACTAGGGTAAGTTGCATCATTTTAATATTGATTAAGAAGGTATTTTATTTTTTTGAGAAAATATTATGTGTTTTGTATGATTCCTAGTTGAAGGGAGGGTTACTGAGTGAAGTTATAGTTCTCCATTTTTAATTCTTCAAGGAATCACTTAGATGGATAGAGAGCTTTGGAAGAATTACTGGTTGGATGCAATTAAAAGAGACAATTCTAAATTTAACTTGAAGTATTTTACTTTTTAGCATGTTAAATAAAACAAAATTATCATAGGGAATTATTTATTCTTCTCCAATTCTAGACTGGAAATGGGAAAATATATAAATTTATTTCATGGTAGGATTCCCAAAGACATCTCTGGGTAATAATGTGATTTTGGTTATTATTGATAGATTTTCTAAATATGCATATTTCCTTCCAATTTGAGATACAATTTCTATAGATCATCTTTATCAACATTATCTAAAGAAGATAGCCAGGTTACACTGAGTGACTCTCTCCATTGTCTATTACTGTGATCAGATATTTACTTTTAAATTTTTTAAGCCATTTTAGAAATATTTGGTTACTAAATTAAATTCTATTATATATTTTCATCCTCAAACTGATGGTCAATCTAAGTGGATGATTCATATTATGGAAGATATGCTTCATTATTGGTCAATGGATTACTAGGGAATTTTTGATTAACATCTATCTTTGGTTGATTTTTCTGATAACAATATTATTCATTTGAGTATATAGATGGAACTATTTGAGGCATTATATTGAAATAAGTTTCGAACATAATTTTTTTGGGATGAAGTAGGAGAGAATATTTTTATGGGACCATATTTAGTATAATAAATGTTTAATAATGTGTAGTTGATTTAGGAATATTACTTAGAGTAGAAAGAAAAACTATACAGATAACTGGAGGAAATATCCTTATTTCGAAGTAGGTGATCCTGTTTTTATTAAAGTAAATATAAAAAAATATTAATTTTGGTAAAAAGGTAAAGATAAGTCCATGGTTCATTATACCACATGAAATCCTAGATAAATTAGGATCATTTTCCTACTGATTAGCTTTACCTCTGACATTATCCTAGGAACACAATGTTTTCCACATCTCGATGTTAAGAAAATATATGTTGGATTCATCTCATGTTATGAGTCTGAAATTAGTTCATTTGGAAGATAATATTTCTTATTAGGAACATCCATTTCATATTATTAATTGAATATATAAAGTTTTGTAGAATAAGGTGATTCACCGGTTTAAGTTTTAATGGAAAACCCATATGGTTGAAGAGCCAACATGGGAATCTAAATTAGCTATGGGGGAAAGATATCCCAAATTTTATATTAAGTGAATAATATTGTGAGGAAGAAATTTAAAAAAATGGGTATAATTAAACAACCTAATTAATGATAAAATAAATCACTATCATTTTTTTCATAATGAAAATATTAGGTAATTTTTAAATAAAAAGGGAAATAATTTTAACTAAAATATTTTATTATAAGGTTTTATTTAAAAGTTTAATTTATAATTTTTATAATTTAAATTATAAAAAAATAATTTCATTTTTTAAATAATCATAACAAAATTTAATTTGGATGAAATTTTGGTGTTTTTCAGAAAATATTTATTTTTCAATGAATAGTGGAAAATACCCATTTTTTGTAAAAAAAGTCTTTTCTTTTTAATACGTTAAGAAATTTAAAAGTTACATTATGTTTTGAATATGATTTAAAGTAAAAAAAATATTATTTATTTATATTTAATCCAATTAATTACATTTTAATGAAAATTATTTTGGATTTTAGTATAAGTTAGTTTTTGTATAAAAACTGGATTTTTCTTAATATTGTTTTAAAATGAATATTGTTTTGTGAATTTAAATTAATTAAGATAATAACTAATGAGTAATGTTTTAAATTAAGTGTGTATATAATATATCAAAAACTATAAATTTATATTTATACAATTATTTTCATTAGTCGTAGGTTTAATATAGAATCATCTTTTGCTTGAAAAATACACATCTTAAAAACTGGCTTTTCGTCACATCTGTGGGATTATTTTAAACTTAAAATGTTCAAATTATGATGATTTAATTTTTTAAAATTCATTAAATATTTTTAATTATAATAATTTATGTTATATAATAAGTTCAACTTAATTTTTTCCATAATGAAATGTGAAAATAATAAAAATTAATTACCATGGTTAAGGTAAAAATATGTTTACCAGTGGGGTGAACTAAAAAGATATGTGTTAAAATGAGATAAAATGTGTATAAATATATTTTATAGAAATATTTAAATCTTTTACTTCCCAATTTATAATATATAGTCATTTGGAATATTTTTTAATGGTAATGACTTTATCATTATGGAGTTTTTTGAGAAATTTCCAAGTAGTTTCCAAGTGGGTTCCCTTCCCCTCTTATAAAAGGGCCTCCACTGTACTATATTATTCACACAATAATATCCTTTTAGTTCATCCAATACAATCCCAACTAAATTCCAATATTCATACCATAATCCTAGATTCCTTGGTTTTTTCATAAATCCATTCTAGTAATACCTTAGGTATAATTCTAAAGTGGTGCTCTGAGAAGAGTTAAAATTACTAACTATCCATTTTTTTCCTCCAATTACTTAAAATATTATTAATTTATTATTATATAATAAAAAATATATCTACCTTATATTGATATTTTATTATGATAAGGTAATTTCCTTTATCTATCTCCTCTTCCCTCAAATGGAGAATGATAATGTTGCTTGTGTGTACGGTGGACTACCACCTTACAAACCAGTGTGGCGCATTTTCCATAAACACCTATCATGATTGGGTATGATGATGGATATAAAGTATATATATGGGATTCATAAAATAATTATACCTATTGATTCATTATATCATATATACATTTTTACTTTTTATTCTATAAGGGATATGATAACATCGCTTGTGTGTACGGCGGACTACTACATCGCGAAGCGATGTGATTTTTTTCACTAACGCTTCACATGTAAGTTAACAAGGATACATTTCATGAATATTTGATATATATATGAAATAATTATGATATTAATTATATATTTATCATTCAAAAAATATAATATATCATTTTCATTCTTACATTGAAAAATGATAACGTCATTCGTATAGGTGTATACTACCACCACAACAAAGCGATATGAATCTATTTTTATCAACACAAAACATGGATGATATATATATATATATATATATATCTATGTGTGTGTGTGTATTTAAATAAATAATATTGATTATATAATATTATGATCATTATTTAAAGATAAAATATTAATTTCCACCTTTTCATAATAATTATTGAAAAATGGAAGCGTTACTCATTGATATGTCTGACCTACCATCTCCAGGGTTGTAATGTACTTAATTTATCAAAACCATAATTAATTATTGGTATTAAAATTATATTTTTTTTATAAATATGATAATTGTGTCTATATTATTATTATATATAAGTTTAAATAAGGACCTATATCACCATTATCATCCTACCAAAGTTATTTTTGACTCATAAGTTGAATATGGTCAAGAAATCTGATGTAAAACTAATTAATTAAGTAATAAAATATAACATAGAAAAAAGTGAAACAAAATGAATAATAAAAATAAAAAATTTTCTTAATAAAATAATTAATTAATATAATTTCATTATTTATGATGATAAATAAAAAGCATGATGAATCAAACTCAATGTAAGGGGCGTTATCTCAATTTCTTTTTGTTAAGGAATATTTTGATGTTATGAACCTATATAATTTTATAATGTGTATATACATACCTTTTGACATTTTATATCATGAATTTATCTATTCTCATGATATTTAATGACTTATTTAATGTTATTATTTCATGGGGATTATGATTCAAATATTTTCAATGTGATAAATGAATTTTCTTGAAAATAATATCTTTTAATGTTATCCATATAACTATCTTTTTCTTCCTTGTATATTTTTTTTAAAATGTTTTATAATGGAATTGAGATTTTTATAATGGGAATTTTTATCTTTCTTTTAATTTCTTTCAAAAAATATAATCCATGTATGGAATGTGTGACTTTATTTACAAATGTCAAAAGAAACGTCCAATTTTAATATATATGGTGACAATAACTTTTAAACCACAATAACTGTAATTGGAATTTTTTATTCATCTATATGAATTTTTGTTTTATTAAAATAAAAATAAACATTCCATTTTTTTGTATTTTGGTATTAAAAATGTATTTTTAAAAATGTGTGGATATTTTTGTATCTAAAAATAATTTCTTATGGATGAAGAGAATATTTTATGAGTGTGAAGTGAAAATTGAAATATTTTATGTATTATTATTATGTTATAGTTATTGGTAATTATATATAATTGTGGTTGGTTACATTAAAACCCAAGGATGGGAGGTTTCATTATAAACCAATGATGGGTGGTTACATTATAAAAGAAAGACAGGTGGTTAAGTTATAAAACAAAGATGAGTGGGTCTATTATAGACCTGTAATTCATTGGGTATGGAAGTCAACCACATGGTTATTCCATTTGTATGAGTGATATAGATAATTTAAAGACCTGAATCCTGGCGTACATGGACATTACATTACATTTGCGGAATACTTAGTACATAACAAAAAACACACACACAAGGATCGTAATAGTTTAGTGTCTTTGGAAACTCAGAACGTAATCTTCTAATCGTGGTGAAAGATATTCAATATCTCCCATAAAGATCTTCCCTTTTTTTACCTAAAACCGTTATTTATATCCTAGGTAAAATAAAACATAAAAGGGTGAGTTCAAATTCTCGGTAAGGGTAAACAAAAGAAATATCAATCACATCATATACATAAGAACATAGCTTTTGGAAATCTTAACCTGCAAAAGAGCTCATAATATCATAACATGGGATAAATCATAGAAGTGAAATGTAATCCCAATAATCACAACTTAAAACATGAAACTTTGTGGCATACACAGATAATCATCATTTCTTGTTAGTCAAGACTCATTGCCAAGACTATCCTAGTGGACAAAGTCCCTTTCTGAACCGAGTCACCCTCGTTTCAGTCATGTTTCACTGAACCGGTATAACCTACCATTCCAGCCATGTCTATCTCATGAGATATAAAATCTTTAACCAATGCATTGGAGGGAGATATAGGTCCCACCCATCTTTTAATGATACCATTCTTATGTGTGCCACAAAATCATAAACCATACATCATAGCATAACCCATGTAATAAAAATGGGATTCTTAAACAACATGACATCATAAAACAATTCATATAAGATAAAGGAATTCATAAAAATATTTACATCACAAAATAATCAAATCAATGTAATAATAGGGATAAAAACAGAACCCTTTATTGTCTTAGATGGAAAATAATTTTGATAAAACACTTGAACTTCATTCTTGAGGAAAATATCCTTTCTACTTCAAAAACATTTTTCCTTTCTTAACATGTCATAGAATTTTAAACTAAAAGAAGTTGAATAAAAATAAACATGAAAACTTTTAAGGGAATCTTCTTGGAAATAATTTTTTTTTAAAATCCATTCATGCCATATAAGTGTTTCGGTGCGGATGTGCGTCGGGTTACGCTGTTCCGCCAGGACGCGTTCGCGCGTGCACCCGTCAACCCGAGGGGATGGGCGCGCGGATTGTGGTCCCGCAGTCCCGCTTTCCAAGGGCGGGCGGCATCCGTCCCTTATTCAGGGGCGTCTGCTCCTTGATCGAAACCGGGATGATGGGATGTCGGCTCCTCCTTCCTTGGACGTCTCCTCGGAACTCGTCGCCTAATCCGGGTCTCCCTCATAGACTTAAGAATGTTCGTGAATCTCGTTCCCGGCGCCATATCTTCATGGACACCGGTTAATTACGCTGCTTCCGCCCGGACGTTCCAAGGAGTCTGGGCGGGGCAGCAACCTGCGGTGAGAAGGCCGGGTGGCTCTGGGTGCTGGGGGCGTGTCGTAACACTGCGGCTTTTCACATCTGTCTTCCGTCCCTAATAGGGCTTCTCGAAGGCATGATGGCCTGAGGCATCCCGTACTAGGTGCGGGGAACTGTGTCACCTGAGGTTTTCCTCAGCTTCCCGTGTTTAACACGGGGTATGCCGCGAGTTTAACGTCCAGCGGGGACGGCATCGGACCGATCAACACGAAAAGTGGATCAGATGACAGAACCCCTTGCGGAGAACCTCCGACGCTGGGGCCAGCACATGGGCGGCTTCCCAAGTAATGTGGAGTGGAGTGAAGTGGCATGACCCCACCGGGATGTGGCGGCCCGGGTAAGGATCAGGATGGATGATGAAGTGAAGAGCTTGGACCCCAGAGGGGCTTCCTACGTACCGCGCGTTAACACGGATCAAAGTCAACGTAGTTCGGGCATACAGTTTAATGTCATGCTGGACGTCGGCAAGCCGACTCACGAAGAGTTCGAGGCCGCCGGGCGGAGGATTGAACCGAACCACCTCGCACGGAGGGGGATGGAACGGCCGGGTGGATCACAGTTTCACGTCATGCTGGACGATAAAAGGGGAAATGGAAAAGGAGGGCTGTGGGGAGGCACCGTGGAGATACACACGGGCAGTCTCCCACAGGGGTGGATTCATAGGTGAATCAACGCAAGCGTGAACCCTGGAGGGGTCCACTGATGGACGAACCGACGTAAATACGACCGGGACGACCAGGTGGTGGGCTTGGACCTCAGGGAGGCTTCCTACGTACCCTGTATAGAAGACAGGGATCAAAGTCTACGTAGTTCATTCTGTCAGGACTTACGCACTTGGGGCAGCCCGGATGCTGCAAAACTCAGTTGGAAGGGACTTGGACCGAAAGCAGAAGACACCTCGATCCCAGTCAGACCCTCTACTGGCTTCGGCAGTGGGGAGGCGCAATGGAGATACACATGTGCAGCCTCCCACGAGAAATTAGGGGTTTGTAATACCCTGCCCCCGTAGGGAAAAGCCACTCCCATTAAATTGTCCCTAAAGAGGGGCAATCCCGACATCCCTGCAGAGACGAGCGGGTGGGGGCCACATCCAAACCGGGGGGACCCTGCGTGCGGAGCACGGGATCAGGTTGCGGACGGTTTAGAGTCTTGCCAGACGAAGTACAGTTTAACGTCATGTGTTGAGGACGAAGCGGACGGTTTAACGTCTTGCCGGACGAAGTACAGTTTAACGTCATGTGTTGAGGACGAAGCACTTGGCAGTTTAACGTCTTGCAGCGCGGACGATGGGGGCTAGGCAGTTTAACGTCGTGCAGCTTGGACGGATGTGCAGTTTAACGTCATGCTGGACGAATATGCAGTTTAACGTCATGCTGGACGTATGCGCAGTTTAACGTCATGCGGGACGAATGCGCAGTTTAACGTCATGCGGGACGAATGTGCAGTTTAACGTCATGCTGGGCATAGGTTGCCGGACGAAGCACTTGGCAGTTTAACGTCTTGCAGCGCGGACGATGTACAGTTTAACGTCGTGCAGGACGTATATGCAGTTTAACGTCATGCTGGACGAATATGCAGTTTAACGTCATGCTGGACATATGCGCAGTTTAACGTCATGCGGGACGAATGCGCAGTTTAACGTCATGCGGGAAGAATGTGCAGTTTAACGTCATGCTGGGCATAGGTTGCCGGACGAAGCACTTGGCAGTTTAACGTCTTGCAGCGCGGACGATGGGTGCATGTCACTTCGCACGAACCTGGAGGGCCGCACGGGAAGACAACGCACGGTGCGGGCACCCGGGATGAGAATCATCGGGTGCCACACAGGCGGGTACCCTTAGGAGGTCAACGGGGACGACCCTGGCAGATTGCGCGCAAAAAGGAAGCTTTGCGCGCAATACTGCGGGCCGGCGCGCAATCGGGGCGGCTGGCGCGCAATTGGGCCAGCGCCTTGCGCGCGGATGCTTGAGAATGCTCACACCGGGCTTCGGATAGCGCGCGGGGGCAACGGCTCATTCTCTAATGAATGGCCACTTGAAAGATGGGGGTGCGCGCAATCGGGCCGGATTGCGCGCACCCCGGGGGCAATTGCGCGCAAGCGGGTTCTTTTGCGCGCAAAGGCCTTAGGGTGAGTTTTTATTCAAATGAAAGGAGCCAGCGGGGATTGCGCGCGAAGGCGGACCCCGAGGCTTTCTTGCGCGAAAGAAAGGAGGTTACCTGAAGTTCGTCATTGCGCGCGGAAGGGGTTGAATTGCGCGCACGAGAGACGTTTCGACTTCCAGCAACCTTTGAAACGTTGGGGGTCGCCTTATATTTATAGGCAACCCCGGGCGCGGAATCCAGGGTGCGAGCGCGAAATTCTCCTCGCGGGCGCGGAATCGGGCGCGGCGCGCAAGGGAGTCGCGCGGACCCGCGGCGCGCAAAATTGCGCGCCGGACCGGCGCATTGCGCGCATCCCGGGGGGGTTTGCGCGCGGAACATCACCTTTGCGCGCGGGCCTCTGAAATTCCGCGCAAGGCCTCCGGGCCCTCCGAAACATCCTTCCGACTCCAAATATGACCTCGCTTTCCGCATCCGGAGCTTCGTTTGGGAACAACGGACTTTTCCGGCGTCTACAAAAGCCCCCCCTCGGAATCTGATCGGCGAGAGGTCGCAACGATCGGGTTCCGAGGGAGACGCCGGAATGCCGAAGTCCTGGGCGACGCGGGACTGTGGCGCGCAAAAATGGGTGTCGGGCGCGAAAGCGGCCGATGCGGTCGCGCAAAGCCTTTTCCGCGCGGCGCGGACCACGGCCTCGCCTATAAATAGGGGCACTGGGTCCCTCCGTGCCGTACACTGGCCTTCCGCGCGATAAGCCTCTTTGCTCTCGTGCGCGAAATTGCCTTTTCCGGCGCGGAATTCGCTCGCTCGTCGCGCAAAACCGTCCGGACTTCGCTCTGTTTTTGCGCGAATACCCGGGGTTTTTCGCGAAGGACTTCCCGATTGCGCGCCGTCCACTAGGATTGCGCGCCGCCTCTCAAACTTTTCCACCAGCCTCATCCGATTCCGCACACTTCATCCCTTAACCCGCACGACTCCCGAAACTTCTGAGATGGCCGCGCACAGAGGAAATGAGGGGGATGCCGCCACTCGCAGGGCTGAGATGGCGACGAACGAGGAGGTTTACGGAGCCAAGGAGATTGTTTCCAACAATCAATCCTTGTTCGACTTGCTAACGCCGGCCCAGAAGACATATCCACTGTCGGACAACCTGCCGCTCTGGAACTTCGGCATCCTAGATGAGGTTCCGGTGCCAGGGTTCGAGATTGATGCGCCGCGGACCTGGGTGACCCGGGAGGACGAGCTTCTCCGCTATAACATCACCAACAATGGGCATCCTGCCAGGGAGACCAGACACTTGGATGTCTATGTCCTGAACCCGAGGACGCGAACCATTGATGGGGGTGAGCCTACTGCGGAGAATTCTCCAGCCCTCTACTCGAGCATATATCGCCAGAGCGTCACGGACGACACCAAGGGCTGGCTGAAGGACTGGGACTTGCGGTCTGGGGGCAACTTTACCAGTGAGTGGGCCTGGGCGTTCTGGGTACGCCACACTTGCGATCACTTCACAGAGGAGCTGCGGTACATCGGCCTGTTCGAGGCGGTGTGGACGTCGCAGTTCCACTTCTACCAGCAGTCTGAGCTCGGGCCGGAGCTGTTCACTCGTTGGTTCCCGGATACCAACACCTTCCATCTTCACCATGGGGAGGTCGGCATCGGTCTCTGGGACATCCACTGCATCGGAGGTATCCCGCTGGAGGGCTACCAGTACGATGAGTTCCTGCCACCGAAGAACATCTGGGAGGACAGGTCACGGACTCCCATTCTGACCTGGCATCTTCTTGACCTGGCTACGCAGCGGCTCGGGATCCAAGAATTCCAGAAGGACATAGCCTATAAGGATTGGTTCGGCCAGTTCCTGGAGCATGACCCGGCGGTCAAGATGCCAGGCAGGGGGAAGCGGTGCCCGACCGCAGCTCAGAGGAGCCGGAACGGGTCGTACTGGCGGGTCCTGGAGACGGGCGATTACCGCTCATGGGGGTACCGCGTCATCGAGGCCCGGGACCCGAACGTCCGGTACGCGGCGTTCCTGGCCGCCTTTCTGAGCGGGTGGCTCCTGCCAGTGCGGGATGCAAGGATGGGCGTCCGCCCGGCGACGCTGGCGATGGCGGGCGCCATGGCTGCCAATAAGAGGTACAACCTCGGGGTCCCAGTACTGGCGAGGCTGTATGCCATTCTGGGACGCATCTCACGAGGGGGGTCGCCACGAAGGGTCTGTGGGCCCTTTCAGTTCTTCCACGGCTGGGTGGCTGCTCACCTTGGTGGGTATACGTTCCCAAATGCCATCAGTCCTCCGGGCAACGGCCTGCGACCCTCCCTGCTGAACATTGCGGGGGTCGCTCCGATGACCCTCAGTGAGGAGGGCGTGAGGGTTCGGATTGGCAATCATGCCAATTTCAACTTCAGCCCGTTCCCCACTCCCGTCGGCCAGATGATCGACAACGGACAGGGCCCGCTGGAGCAGCATGAATACTTCCTGAACAAGCGGGGCGGGGTGCTCGTGACTCGGATCGACGGGAAGGTGATCTGCGAGCCTTACGTGCCGACCCGGTTCGCCAGGCAGTTCGGGTGCCTTCAACGGATGCCGAAGAGGGTATTCACTGCTGTCCGGGAGGAGACGAACCCTGGCGTCCTTCGCCAGATGTGGCTGATGTTCGTCGCCTTCGGCTCTGGCGACGTCATCACTCTCCCTCCTACCGGGATCGACGCAGGCTTGGCAACCGAGTACGCCGAACACTGGGCCATCGCGTACCCTGAGGGGCTCTTGCGGAAGCTAGTTCGGCGGCTCGAGGCTACCCGTGCGGAGACCGGGCGTCAAGGGAGGAGGCGAGGTGCCGCCACACGGGGGAGAACGGAGGCGCGCCAAACAGCGGGGCCGGCGCGAGCAGGGACTTCGGCGGCGGGCGCATCGCAGGCTGCCGCTACGACCTCGGCGCCCAGAGAGGGGGCACATGCGGCGGTCGAGGAGCGGCCCGGGAAGCAGGTGAGGCGTCTGCTCGAACCTTCCCACGATGCGGTCTTCCCGGCGCTGTGGTCGGCCTGGATGACCCTGCGGCAGTCACTGGGGACCGACGTCATCTGGCGAAAGATACTCAGAGAAGGAATCTATCTGCCAGAGGTCGGGCGCCTCCAGATCACCGACAGGGTGGACTTCAACCGGCAATATGCATATCTGACGGCCATGGACGAGTACGCGCGCCAACGTGGTCAGCGTGCGGAGCCATCCCTTCTGGTGAAGGTGATGCTCGGTCTCGAGCCCGCTCCAGAACAGATGCCGCCGGAAGAAGATGACAGTAACGACTCCGAGGAGGAGGAGGAGACGGGGGAGGATGAAGGCTCCGAGGGAAGGTCCCATCGGGGGAGCCCACGGGAGAGCGGCGAGGTGGCCGGCTCTGACAACGTTGATGTCACTGAGCTCCTCGAGGTCCGCTTCTATCCCTACTCAACTTGCTTCATCCATTCTCTTATGCAGCTTCTAACCCGTTTCTCCATCCTTCTCAGGAGCACACGGACGTCGGTCAGGCGTCCTCAACAGGAGTAGGAGAGGCGCCAGCAGGACAAGGCGGGGGCCAGGCACCCATTATCGAACTGACAAGCGCTAAGGGGTCCCCTGCTGCAACTGTTCCTGCGGCGACCGGGGTAGCGGAAGATGACGCTCCGAACTCCCGTAAGTCTCCCTACTTTACTGCTGGTGCTTGCCGTTGACGATCCGTGACTAACCATGGCATGCCCTGCGCAGTGATCTCTACACTGGAGGCTCATCGGGTTGCCGAACCCGGGCCATCTACGAGTGGACCAGTGGTGGACATGCCGCCTGCTCCGGAACAGGCTTCCCAAACCGAGCCGGCCCCACCAACTGCTGATCAAGGGGCTGCGGACGTCGGCGGTGCTGCCACCGGAGAGAGGTTGGGGGCTGACGAGGGTGTCAGCGCCGCTGGGGAGAGAGAAGAAGGTTGCCCGGATGTTGGGGAACCTATCCCTCGTGAGGACCTCCCAGGGGCGGACCCTGCAGCAGACCTGCTGGCTGCCTTCCCTGCTTACCGGCCTGCCGACCCCGAGGAGATGGATGACTCGGACGCGGAGGCGGTCGAGGATAGCCGGGTAACGCGACGCAGGGGGTGGAAGTGCATCCAGCGCTTCCTCAAGCGAGACCCATCGGAATGGCTGGGGCGCATGGGATCACTTCAGACCTGGCTGCGCTTCCTGTGTGCCGGGGGAGCTGATGCTCAACGCCTCCATCTGACGGTCCGTGATTTCATGGCCGAGAAGATGCGCGAGAGCCGCCGGCGTGCCGACGTCGCACAAAGTCGGGACATGTCGGAGAGCACGCAGGCGCTCATCGCGGCAGAGCAGGAAGTCCGGCGCCTCGAAGGGCAGGCGGCAGAGAAGGAGGCCTTCGTCGCAGCATGTACCGAGCTTGTGGAGCAACTATCGGCACAACTGATCGACGCTCAGGTACAGCTGACGGAGGCGGGCCAACAGATGGTCACAATTCAAGTCGAGCGGGAGCGTGCACAGGCCAGAATCGACGAACTGCGCGCTGCGACCGCCGACGAAGAGAGAGCACGCAGAGAGCGAGAAGCAGCTCTGGAGGCCACCAGCCAAAGGGTAGCGGCATTAGAAAGACTCATTCAGCACGCTAATCCCTAAGGGCTGTTTTTTGCCATTCCCAGAACATTTGCTTCCGCTACTTAATATTTTGATCCACTTGTATGAATCGCCATATTTATCTGCGTCTTTTGGTTTAACATGCTCAACCACAATTCGTTGTCTTGCGGGAGTGTTAACCAAGCATCAGGCATCCATAATTGGGCCTGGGTTTCTGGAGAAAAGAGGGAGGTCATTCCTAGGAAAGGAGACCTCAGACCTAACCAATGTATCATCCCCCAACTTGTTCCAACACACGAGCGGGACAACGCTAGGGGCGTTGAGATTTTATCCGAACATAGGGAAATGAGAAAGGGTGAATCGCGTGTCCCGAATCCAGACATCCACAACGGGCGGCCTTCCAGGAAATGCCCAAGACGGTAGGCGGACAGTGGATCGACCATAACAACTGCAATAGACGGACCGAAAAAGGCCATCATTCATATTGCAGGAGGCGGACCACATGTCATCATGAATACCGCTTTGGGGTTCCTTCAGACACAAGGGTGGAAAATCCAGATCAACAGGGCATGCGAAGCGTGGGGCGAAGTGACGATTTGTTCGGACAGAATCCAACGCTCTCAAAATTGCGCCACCGTGGGGGAAGCGTATTAGGCGGATGCACTAATCTGGCCGTGAGTCACCTCAATTCTCAGACAGCACCTCTCTGACGAGGAAACCGTCGCTTCCCATCCTTGCGATGGGGCATCCCGAGCTGAATCGGGGAGAATATTACGACTGCACCACTCTACCCGAAGTCAGGCCAGACGGCCGGTGACGAGGAGGGGCGGGACTTGTCGATCCCTGAGGCTGGACCCGAGTCGAAATGCCCGGGCGTTCCTACGTACTCCATCAGGCTGGAGATCAAGCCACACGTAGTTCTGTGAGTGCAGTTTAACGTCATGCAGGACGTAGAATCCCGTTTAGGGGAGATCTTAGTTTAAGGTCGTAGAGCTCGGACCATAAAGGTAGATCTTAGTTTAAGGTCTTAGAGCTCGGACCATAAGGGGAGATCTTAGTTTAAGGTCTTAGAGCTCGGACCATAAGGAGAGATCTTAGTTTAAGGTCTTAGAGCTCGGACCATAAGGGCTGGATCTTAGTTTAAGGTCTTAGAGCTCGGACCATAAGGGTGGAGGATCTTAGTTTAAGGTCTTAGAGCTCGGACCATAGGGCTAGAGGATCTTATTTTAAGGTCTTAGAGCTCGGACCATAAGGGCTAGATCTTAGTTTAAGGTCTTAGAGCTCGGACCATAAGGAGAGATCTTAGTTTAAGGTCTTAGAGCTCAGACCATAAGGGGGGGATCTTAGTTTAAGGTCTTAGAGCTCGGACCATAAAGGGGGGATCTTAGTTTAAGGTCTTAGAGCTCGGACCATAAAGACCTCAAAGTACGCCGCATCTGGTCATATCCCCTGGACATGCGAAGATGCACTGAGGGATAGTGTCAAGAGTGTCGAGGTTTTGCCTGGTCAGAATGGGAGGTGGAAAATGTGAATCATGCGGCCATTCACTCAAGGACTGGGGGCACCGGTGTAACGATATGGGAGTACTACCGACCGTGGCGGAAAAGCAGCATCAATATCGCACTAACCGTTGGTGGAATGAGGCAGCAAACGAGCATCGACCGCTCAATCGCAGGATTCATATCGATTTGCTGCCCGAGGCCATTGGGGGTACCGGCCCGAGTCGGTGGGAGAGCACTGAGGCATTGTGTCCGAACCGTTCACGGGGGCTCCACCCAGGGCGTAGACGATGGGTCCGAATGAAAGGGAGCACGAAGCCTGAAAAGTGGAGGAAACCTGACCAAGCGGATCCTGACCCTCCTGGCAATAAACCAGAGTACTCTTGACACCGGTGGACCACTGCAAGGGGTCGGGGAACGCGCCTTGAGGGTGACCTGAAGGCGGCGGATTCCCCAGAGAAGGGGGAATCTCTAAGAGGTGGGGGGCTGGACCCGAAGTTTCAAACATCCGGGCGTTCCTACGTATCCCATAAGGATGGGAATCAAGCCGCACGTAGTTCTTGAAGCACGGTGCAACACAATCGGGCACCAGCGCGGGGAAGAGTGCGGGTCTGACCCTCGCACACAAAAGGAGCGGCATTTGATATTTCTTGTTTGTCCTCAAAGATGAATGGTTTTTCTTTGTGCGGCGACACGCCCGTGATTGAGAAATCTCTGGTGTCGCCACAATAATCAAGCCATGGAAGGCATTGATGAATGGCGTGGTCATTAACCAGCGCCCAACATGAGTGTCCCCTGAGGAGGACATCACGATGCAGTGACGTTTTTCGTCGGGCGGCCAAGACGATCACAGTTTATGGTCGTGTGGTAGGACCAGACAACACAGTTTAAGGTCGTGTGGTTCGGACCATGGAGGAATCCGCTTATTGCGGTACGGCGGACACGGCGGAGGTGGGAGCATACCCAGCCCTGTGGTCACGCACGATTCCAGGAGAAGAGTCTTGGGATAGGGGTCTGCATATGTCCATCACCCGAGGGGCAGAGATGCTAGCCTCCAGATATACTGGGCCCAGAACGCAATTGTTCGGGCGACTCCCTCCTCCTTATGGGGACGAGGGCCCAGCTACGCATGGCCCTTAGGGAGGATATCTGCATACATCCTTGGTGCTCTGATCATGGGAGCCTCGAATGACATCATTACCCTGGTTGGTCTGCCTAACGTGTAAAGGCGTACCGGAGGTCAGTATGAAGAGAGTGTCAAGATTCCACTACAACGCACAAAGGCGGAGTGTGATGAGGACTGCGCAACCAATGTTCAGAGCCTGAGAGAGCTGACATGGCGATCAAGGACGTTGCTGACGCATTCGCAACACAACATCCGATCGCGTCAGCCTAAGACGGGGCAAGCAAACGAGCATCAACCGCTCAATCGCAGGATTCATATCGATTTGCGGCCCAAGACCCGCCGGTAAATCGACCCGGAGCGGTGAGAGAGCACTGAGGCATCGTACCCAAACCGCTAACGAGGATCCCTTTGAGTGAAGGCTCGAACAAGAGGAAGCGCGGGGCCTGACAAGCAACACAGGACTTGTCGGGATTGAATCTGACACTACGAGTCATAGACCGAAGCACCCAAAACATGTTAACAGATCTCCGGAAAGGGTCGGAGGACTCACCCTGAGAGCAACCGAAGGGGGGCAGATCCCCGTGATCAACCAAGAGACGGGGCTGGACCTGAGACACAAGCGTCCAGGCGGTCCTACGTATCCCATAAGGATGGGAATCAAGCCATACGTAGTTCTGGAAAGGCAGCTTAACGTCATGCAGGACGATGAGGGGTGTGAGGTAGTCCCACACACGGAGGAGGCGTACGGCGCGGCCAGTAGACCGACGTGAATGAGGACATAATCCCCCGCTCACGCGATACGCCTCGCACAAAAAGGAGGGGAACTGGGGCCAGAGGCCCAACGCGGGATAGAGATTCCCGGGAAATGGGGCTGGGCCTGAAACATGAATGTCCAGGCGGTCCTACGTATCCCATAAGGATGGGAATCAAGCCATACGTAGTTCTTGAAGTGCAGTTTAACGTCATGCAGGACGATAAGGAAAAAAGAAGGGGGGAGCAGAAGGCATCCCCAAACGTGGGGGGGGGGCGTACAGCGTGACGAGCAAACCGACGTGAATGAGGGCATAGCCCCGCACTCACACCATACGCCGCACACCCGGGGGCAACTGGGCCAAGGGCCCGAGATGGGATGGAAATTCCCGAAGGATGGGGCTGGGCCTGAAACACGAGGGTTCATGCGGTCCTACGTATCCCATAAAGATGGGAATCAAGCCGCACGTAGTTCTTGAGTGGCAGTTTTACGTCATGCAGGATGAATGCTGAACAGTTTAACGTCTTGTAGCTCGGACGTAGTGCAGTTTAGCGTCATGCAGGACGAAGTGCAGTTTAGCGTCATGCAGGACGAAGTGCAGTTTAGCGTCATGCAGGACGAAGTGCAGTTTAGCGTCATGCAGGACGAAGCGCAGTTTAGCGTCATGCAGGACGAAGCGCAGTTTAGCGTCATGCAGGACGAAGCGCAGTTTAGCGTCATGCAGGACGAAGCGCAGTTTAGCGTCATGCAGGACGAACGGACACTCAGGCAAAGTATTGCTTGAGGAACCTAGCGTTGGTGGGAGGAGTGACACGCTCACCATCCATAGTCGCTAGGGAGTACGCGCCATTGGGATAGACCTTGTGGACAACAAAAGGTCCCTCCCACTTGGGCTCCAACTTGGGCGGCTTCCTGCCGGGGATCATCGGTGCTCTTAGGGCTAGAACTAGATCACCCTGCAGGAAAGAGCGGAGGCGAACCTTCTTATTGAAAGCTCGAGCCATTCTGCTTTGATGCCTCTCCAAGTTGTGCAAAGCGCGAAGTCTATTCTCATCCAGTGCTTCCAACTCGACTAGACGGGCTTCAGCAACTCTGTCCGGCGCTTGCTGGTCGTAGACCGCAGTGCGCAAGGACGGTAACTGGATCTCGATGGGCAGGACGGCCTCAGCTCCATACACCAGGGAATAAGGGGTCATCTGGGTGGAATTGCGAGTCGTCGTCCGATAAGCCCAGAGGGCGTTGGGGAGCTTGTCCGGCCAACTCTTCTTGTTCTGACCAACCATCTTTTGCAGAATGTTAGAGAGGGTTTTGTTAAACGCCTCGATCTGTCCATTCGCCTGCGCATGATAGCGAGATGTATGGTTCGAGCGGATGTTATACTTGGCGTACAACTTCTTCAACTCGGCTGCTCGGAAATTGGTTCCGTTATCCGTGAGGATAGCGTGAGGCACTCCAAATCGATAGATGATGTTGGAGGTCACGAAGTCAGCGATCGAACAGGATTTGACCTCTCTGAGCGGAATCGCTTCTGCCCATTTGGAGAAGAAGTCCGTAGCGGTCAGAATGAACCGGCACTGGCGAGCTGTCGCCGGCGGGTAAGGTCCCACAACGTCCAGTCCCCAGACTGCAAAGGGCCAGGAATACCTTGTGGTATGGAGAGGCTCCGGCGGCCGATGCACAAAGTTCGCATGAACCTGGCACGCATGGCACCTCCTGGCATACTCGATGCAGTCATGGATCATGGAGGGCCAGAAGTATCCCAACCTCCGAATCTGGTGGGACAGCTTCGGCCCAGTCTGGTGGGCGCCGCATGAACCAGCATGAACCTCTTGCATGACTCGTGGGATCTCAACTCCCTGAAGGCAACGGAGGAGAACACCATCAAATCCGCGTTTGTAGAGGATCTGCTCCAGGCCGGGACTGCTCTGGAGGACGAACTGCGATGCGCGGCGTCGAACTCGCTCGCGCTCGGCCCGATCTAACGGAAGAATGCCATGTTGGAGGTACTCAACCAAAGGCGCCCTCCAATCACGGGCTGATTCGACTGCTATATCTGGGGTACTCGGGGCTCCGGGCATAGGGGCAACCGTGGTGAGGTTACTTACCAACGGGCCGCGATCTTCTTCCGGGATAACGGGAGCGATGAGCCTGCGGCGCGTCACGCGGACGATCAGGTTGTCCTGTTCAGGTTCCGCAAGTGACGCAGCCAGGCTGGCCAAAGCATCTGCTCGACCGTTCTGCGACCGGGGAACATGGACAATTTCCGGCCGAGAAGGGAACCGGGCCATCAGAAGAAGGGTGCACTCCAACAATGGCACATGTTCCGGCTTCCTGACAACGTAGTCGTCATTGATCTGCTTAACGACCAGCTCGGAGTCCCCTTTCACGCACAGACGGGGCACGTCGATCTCGAGAGCTAACTCGAGGCCGGTGATGAGGGCATGGTATTCCGCCTCATTGTTGGTACAGCCCTCTGACAACAGGAAAGAGTATGGCAGCACGGCTCGCTCCGGGGTAATGAAGACGATGCCCAAGCCCACTCTATTGAGCTTAGGATTATCGAGTCTTCTACAGGTGGGGCTCCGGGAGGCACCGTCAAAGTGCATCTGCCAGCATGGATCGGCTCGATCAACCGAGAGAATGGTCTCATCAGGAAAGCCTAGATCCAGCGACTGATCCGCGGAGGTCGGGTGAGCGGCCAGAAAGTCTGCCAATGCCTGCCCTTTGATGGCCTTCTGAGACACATACCTGATGTCGAACTGCTGGATAATCACAGCCCACCGCGCTAGACGGCCAGTCAACATAGGTCGGCTCAGGATATATTTCAACGGGTCTACCCGAGAAACCAACTGTACCTCATGGTGCTGCAAGTAGTGCCGTAATTTCTGTACGGCAAATACGAGCGCCAGGCAGCTCTTCTCGATGGGGGAATACCTAACCTCCGCATCGAGGAGCATGCGACTGAGGTAATAGAGGCTATTCTCTGTTCCCTCGTTGTTCTTCTGGGCGAGAAGGGCACCCAGGGACCGTTCCAGGGCGGTCACATAAAGGACCAGCGGCTTTCCGGATACGGGCGGCATCAGGACCGGAGGTTGAAGCAGGTACTGCTTGATTTCCTCGAAAGCGGTCTGACACTCTTTATCCCATACATAGGTGGCACCTTTCTTCATAAGCCGAGAAAAGGGCTTACACTTGCCGTCCAGATTCGCGATGAATCGGCGTATATAGGCTAAGTGGCCTTGGAACCCTTGCAGTTCCCGGACGGTACCCGGGGGAGGCATCTGGCTAATCGCCCTGATTTTCTCTGGGTCGATCTCAATACCCCGGTATCTTACCACAAATCCAAGGAACTTTCCGGAGGTGACCCCAAAGGCACACTTCAACGGGTTCATCTTCAGGCAGCGAGACCGGAGGAAGCTGAACACTTTCTCAAGATCTTTGAGATGGTCCTGACGCTGGCGCGATTTGACAACCAAGTCGTCGACGTAGCATTCCACCAGTGTGCCGAGGATTGGCTTGAATATGCGGTGCATCGCCCGTTGATAGGTGGCACCTGCATTCTTCAGGCCGAAGGGCATGACCCGGTAGCAAAAGGTACCTTGGGGGGCCCTGAAGGCAGTGAACTCCTCATCCTCAGGGGCCATCCGAATTTGGTTGTATCCGGAGTATCCATCCATGAAGGAGAGGGCTTGGAACCCTGTCGTGGCATCAATCAACAGCTCTGTAACTGGAAGGGGAAAGTCATCCTTCGGACAGTGGCGGTTGAGATCGCGGAAGTCGATGCAGACTCTAATCTGCCCGTTCTTCTTCCTGACCGGCACAATGTTGGCCAGCCATTTGGGGTACTGAACTTCCCTCACGAAGTTGGCTTTGATAAGCTTGTCAACTTCGGCCTCGACCATGGCACCGTGGGACGGGTGCATCTTCCTGGGAGGCTGCTTAAACCCGCGATGGTTCGCCGGGAGACCAAGGCGGTGGACGGCTACCTGAGGATCTAGCCCCGGCATCTCGTCATAGCCCCAAGCGAACACATCACGGTGCTGCCTGAGAAAGTCCACGTACTGCTGCCGCTCCTCAGAGGGCATGGCGGCACTAACCAACGTGGGTCTTGGATCGGCCTCGGTTCCAAGGTTCACCTGTATTAACTCATCGACCGTGGCGGGGACGCCCTCCTCAAAGGCTGGGGGTGCATCTTCCACGTCCTCTCCACTCGGGGAGGGATCTTCCACGGGAGAGACTGCGTTGGCAACTGCATTGGGGCTACCAGATCCTGCTGGGCCACTGGTGCTGGCACGGGCGGTCGCGGTCATCTCATCAGGAGACTCGCGGACCGTCAAGACCATGGCGACGTCCAACCGGTGAATCGGGAGGACGTAAGCGTCATCCAGACCTGCCCAGGGATCGCTCGCAACAGCGACAGGCTCAACCTCACCTGCCAGGATCTGCTTATCCTTGCTCTTGTAATAGTCCGCGTCCAGATAACGGGCTTCACATGAGGCAAAAGGAGAGGCATCTCCTTGAAGCACGCCTACTCGACCATTAAGGGAGTATTTGAGGCATTGGTGGTATGACGAGGGAACCGCCGCGTGAAGGTGAAGCCATGGCCTGCCCATCAATGCGTTATACGCAGTGTCCTGAGAGACTACCATGAATTCGGTGTTGGCAACCAAGTCACCGAACTGGGTCTTCAAACGTATCTTGCCGACCGGGGTTTGCTCGGTGCGGTCGTACCCCTGGATCCTGAGGTCGGAGGGAATCAAGTCATCCTCAGACAACCCCAATCTCCGGAGCGTCCGAGTTGGAATCAGGTTAATCCCGGACCCCGTGTCGACAAGACAACGCCGGACTTCAAGGCCATTGAACTGGCCAGTGACATACAGCGGACGAATGTGTCCCTGTATAGGAGGGTCTTCATCCTTGCCAGAGAACGAGATAACTGCCTGACATTCGGCGTCCTCGATCGTTTCGGCGTGAAAGGCCTCTGCAGCCGCAACCTCTGTCTCAAACTGGAGGGGGCTCTTCAGGGCTTCAGCGAGTGCCTCGCGCATCTCAGATGACATGCGCAGAGCCTCAAGGATGGAGAGCCTTGCTGGGATGTCGGCCAAGTGCTTCAGGACATCATACTTTTTGGCCAAGCGCGAGCTCCTGGTTGCAGGAGGTTGCTCTGCGGTTGGTGGCATGACGGGCCTTACCGGTTGGATCGGCGGCCGACTGGTACTTGGCGCATCTCGCTGTTCACTGGTCACAGTCCGGGAAATGGTCACCGTACTGGAGTCAGGAGGCCGGGATGGACTCGTGGCAGGGCGGAGCTGGTCGCGACGCGGCTGAGGCGGTTCTGCCTGGTCCCACACCACAAACAGTGGCGGAGGCGAATCCGTCATCCCCGAATGGGGGGCCTGCGCATGCTGAGCTCGATCTTGAGCCTGCTGCCTAGTCTCAGTGGCGTGCACGGCCTGGCCGGAGGTACCGACGGCTGTGCCCCGGCGACTCCTGCTGCTGCGGTTCTTCCGACGGTGGCGACGACCGGGGACACTAGGGAGGTCCACCTGGTGTTCTTCAACGTCGGGAACCGAAAAGGGATTTACCAGCTCGACGGTGTTAACCGAAGCGTACCCAATACCGTCATCGGACGAGTCATCCATCACCGGGCGGATCCGAGGAGGGACCCCCATCTCCGGGGGCATGAAATCGCCGAGAGTACGGGATAGTGGCGGAACTGGCGGGGCGCGCTCTTCCTTCTTGCGCTGCCGCCGTTTGCTCCTCTTGGAGGAGGCAGACCGGGACGACGATGCCGAAGCAGCACCCGCAGGTTCTGGGGGCTCAGGCTGATTCAAGCGCGCACGGATGATTCCCTGGGCGCGAATGGTCGTCTTGCGGGCCATCCAGTTATTGTACTTCTGGGATCCGCGGTCGGAGACCAGCTGCCATTCTTCCTCATCGCCACCATCGTCATCTGATCCCACGAACACGCCCGCTACCTGTGCTGGAGCTGGGCCCAACCTGATTACATTGTTGTTAATCTGGTCTTGAAGCCAGTCCTTAAACACATAGCACCGCTGGATGGTGTGCCCCAGGGCCCGATGGTAGGGGCAGTAGCGGGGGTTATCCGTGAGATGTGCCTCCTCTGGCCTCCAGCACTCAGGCAGTCGCACAATCCTCTGCTCCAGGGCACTCCGGAAATAGCCGGGGACCTGATCCTCATGGAATGAGTACGTCAGGTGTCGCGGGCCCCTGGGAGCGCGGTCTTGACGAGGGGCTGGAGGGGCCTGCCGAGGAGGTGGACCCTGATTATCTCGCCTAGGTTGTGGCGGTACATTACGCGGAGGGGCCGGCCGGTTCTGAGGCTGCCGTTGCTGGGCCGGGAACTGAGCCCGTGGAGGCGGATTCCTGTGAGGCTGCGGAGCTGGCCTCACCGGCAGCAGCTCCAACGGCCTGGGAGCCTCTATCTGGGCCACAGCAGCGGGCTCAGCCCTGCTGGCTCTCCTTGCAGGAATCATAGGAGGCAGCGGGTGTGCCTGGCTGGCCTGTTGCAGGGCTTCCTCAAGACGCTGAGCTTTGTCTGAGAAGTCCCTGAACCCTCCGGGGTAATTCTGAGTGATCAGGGAAGGGACCAGCTCGGTCTTGACGTTCCCGACGCACATTGTCAGCAACTGCTCCTGAGTCAATGGCATGTCAAGGGAATACGTGAGACCCTTCCATCGGGCGACGAAGTCCGCGACTCGCTCATCAGGCCTCTGCTTGCACTTGAAGAGGTCTGCGATACTCGTCTTCCGGGTCGTGGAACTGAACTGGTAGAGGAACTGTCTACGGAGGTCCTCCCAGCTGGTTACCGACCCGACGGGGAGCTGGTTGTACCAGACAAATGCTGGCCCTTCCAGTGTCTGAACAAAGCAGCGAAGCTTAGCGGCCTCCTGCTGCGCCGGAGTCCCCAACATAGGCCCGCACCTCGAGTTGAAGTGGGCTAAATGCTGTGGCGGATCTCCAGTCCCGTTGAAGGGGGCGAAAGTGGGATTCCCGAATCCCGGAGGCGCCGGCATGTCATCCACCCATGCTGGGTAGGGCTTGCCGTCCGGTGGGATCGCCACCTGCCGAGTCTCCAAGGCTTCCAAGCGGGCAATGAGTGCCGCCATCGGATCGTCCGGACATGGGTTCCAGTCCTGGCGAGGATCTCTAACCACGAGCGCATTGCATGGCCCTTCAATCGGGTCGTCGACCGGGTCGTCGAACTCGGCAGCTCGTGGGATGGCGGGCGGAGCGGCCCTTGGGGCAGCGGGAGGAATCCGAGCGGGATCTCTCAGGTAGTCACGCCGCTCGGGAGGGTGTGGCGAAACATACCGCGCCCTCTTGCCGTAGGCAATGGCCTCTCTCCTGTCGGCGAACACGGCATGATCACGGTTGCCCGGGAGAGTCTCATCAAGGAGCGGTTGTTCCGGTCCCTGCTGTCCTGGCCTAGGATCACCATAGTCAGGCCGCCGTTCTGCAGCGCGCTCGGCGAGGAGCTGGTCAACCAGCCTCTTCTGTTCGGCGAGCTGCTGACGTAGCGTAGCCTTCTCGGGATCCTCCTCTGCCCTCTGCATGGAGGCAGATGGGTCGGCGGGCTTTATAGCCTCGCTGTGCTCTTTTCCTTTGCTGACGTTTCGGCTTAACGTCAGTGCTTCAGTGGGTGCGGGGAGCCCCAGGAGGTTTCTCTGATGACGAGTAACTCTCACTGATGGATCTGACGACGGCTTGTCTTCGGGGGGGAAGCCCCCGTCGAGAAGTTCCAAGTCGTTCCCCTCTCCCGACAGGTCAGCCATATTGACCGTTCCTGTCCCTGGGGATATACCCTCAGGGCCACCCAGCGAATCGGGCTGTCGGCGGATCACACTGAAGCGTAGGGCAGCGTACTGCCCCCATCCACGGATATACACGTGGGGAGTGGCTTCCTCGATAACTTTGCGGAGTACTTGAAAACACTCAACGCATCGTTGTTGGAGGGCCTCGTGGTGCCCAAATGACCCGGGGTGCCGGACCGCGGGGAGCGTGGCCAGGTCAATTTGACGGCACTGCTCACCAACATCCTCCAGGTGCGCTTGACTCCCGGGGTATGGCATTTGTAGGCGGTGAAGACAGGAGCGAGTCTCCCGGAGAGTTCGGCGGAAGCATTCGAACTCATCCGGGGTGAGCGATTCGGGTGCATCAAAGCCCGGTCCTGCGACTGGCCAAAACTTCTCAGGGAAGTGGCCCTCTGCAAGGACGGTCCAGAAGCTCCACGACTCAAACTCGGGACCCAGATCTCCTTGGTCCTCTTCCATGGCTGGGAACGGACGGGGAACTGGTAGTGGTGCCGAGGCGGGCCGCCGGGCCGACGGGCTGGCCGGCGGCGAATACGGCGAGCAGGCCGATTGGCCTCCATATCCCGGGCCGCCCTCTGAGGGTGGCGGTGCCCTGGCTACCACATCACGATAGGACGGGCCGGCGAGCGAACATCCTGCCGTAGCATCGGTGCTCGCCGAGGGCGCACCAGATCGTGGTTCGACCGTCGGTCCCCAGAAAAAGTCTCCGGCTTCTCTGATCGAGACGGAAGGCACTTCCGGAGGGGCCGGTACCAACCGCAAGTTTGATCCTTGGGGGTCTACCAGGCCCTCGTTACTCCGGATATACCTTCGGAGAGACGCGGGGATCACATCGATCTCGCTCTCGGGGAGCACGAGGCTGACGTGCCGCATTCCTACCCCTGCCCTTGACTGGCGGGATTGGGGAAGGGGCTCTGTCGCCGAATCGTACTCCGCCTCTGAGTCAGAGAAGCACACCGGTCGGATCTCTGTCCGGAACTCCGTAACATTCTTCCCTCGGCGTCGACGCCTTGCCTTCCTGCCCCTGGGTGGTTCTTCGGGGCAGGGCTGATCTCTGTCCTGGCGTCCTCCGGCCGCACTGGTACTGGGGCCAAGAGGACTGGAAACCAAGGTGCGAGGGGCACCGGGACAGATATCAAAGGGGACGCGGGGAGAGATGATTCCGGGCGGGCCTCCGGGCCGAGATCGGGAGGTGGGATGACCCATGCCTCTTGGATCGGCCACACGGAGTAGCCCCTGTTGGTGAATAGCGCTACCGCGAGGTGGTCCGCGGTGGCTACTGTCAGTGCCAGCAACCGGGAGAGTCAACCCAACCTGCCTTTGGGGCGGTCGGGGCCTCGATCCAGGTCGGGCATAGGAGTTCCCCCGCTCAGGATGCGCAGGGGCCTGGCGACTGGAGCCAGCAGTGGCTTGGGCCAATGCGGCCGCTGTTGCTAGAGCCCCAAGGTGGGCATCCTCTTCCGCTCGTGCCCGACGTTGGCGTCGAGACAAACGAGTCGGGATGAGCGGCGCGGGCAGGTGGAGAGCCCGCTCTTCGACTGGAGAGGCCTGGCGGCGGTGTCGCCGTGGCCTGGCGGGAGTCCTTACCAAAGATCCCTGGAGCGAATCCCGGATAGGGTGATCCCGGGCCTCTTCCACCTCATCCGCGTAGGGAAGGGAACTGTCAGAGCGCTCCGGGGATAAGCTCCCGAAGCGGTTGGACGTTGAGGTAGGCAGCGGTGCCTCCCTGCGCGGCCCTCGGGGGCGGCGGTGGTGGCGAGGCGCAACCTCCTCAAGGTCTAGGCGAGCCATGTCCCTGGTGGGGATGACTCCCTCTTCCTCGTATCTCCGCACCAGGGTGTTGATCACCCTTCTCTGGATGACCTCCGCGGGGGAGAGAGTGCGTGGTCGTCCCGCAATTGCGGCTGCTGGGACGACTGTGGAACGGGCAGGACCGCGCGGAGTAGCCGCGTCGGTGTTTCCCCTGTCCCTGCGCCAGTGGGCGGGTGGCGATCGGGCACTAGATCGGGCGACCTGATTTCTGCAAGCAGGGAGAATGACCCATTAACACTGACAGGAAAAAGGAATCGACAACCAACCATTAGTGCCACGACGCCTTCCGTGGGGGGAACCCAGGCCCTCGACGTTGCGAGACGGAGTGCCCGATGTCCCTTCCCCAGCCCCTGGCGGGTAAGACTGAATGCTTGGCCGGGCAACATGCCGGTCTTCCAACACCTCTGAAAGCCATCGGTCTTCATGTCGAGGAGAAGAGATTCACGTCGGGTTCACCATTTTTCTGTTTCGGTGCGGATGTGCGTCGGGTTACGCTGTTCCGCCAGGACGCGTTCGCGCGTGCACCCGTCAACCCGAGGGGATGGGCGCGCGGCTTGTGGTCCCGCAGTCCCGCTTTCCAAGGGCGGGCGGCATCCGTCCCTTATTCAGGGGCGTCTGCTCCTTGATCGAAACCGGGATGATGGGATGTCGGCTCCTCCTTCCTTGGACGTCTCCTCGGAACTCGTCGCCTAATCCGGGTCTCCCTCATAGACTTAAGAATGTTCGTGAATCTCGTTCCCGGCGCCATATCTTCATGGACACCGGTTAATTACGCTGCTTCCGCCCGGACGTTCCAAGGAGTCTGGGCGGGGCAGCAACCTGCGGTGAGAAGGTCAGGTGGCTCTGGGTGCTGGGGGCGTGTCGTAACACTGCGGCTTTGCACATCTGTCTTCCGTCCCTAATAGGGCTTCTCGAAGGCATGATGGCCTGAGGCATCCCGTACTAGGTGCGGGGAACTGTGTCACCTGAGGTTTTCCTCAGCTTCCCGTGTTTAACACGGGGTATGCCGCGAGTTTAACGTCCAGCGGGGACGGCATCGGACCGATCAACACGAAAAGTGGATCAGATGACAGAACCCCTTGTGGAGAACCTCCGACGCTGGGGCCAGCACATGGGCGGCTTCCCAAGTAACGTGGAGTGGAGTGAAGTGGCATGACCCCACCGGGATGTGGCGGCCCGGGTAAGGATCAGGATGGATGATGAAGTGAAGAGCTTGGACCCCAGAGGGGCTTCCTACGTACCGCGCGTTAACACGGATCAAAGTCAACGTAGTTCGGGCATACAGTTTAACGTCATGCTGGACGTCGGCAAGCCGACTCACGAAGAGGTCGAGGCCGCCGGGCGGAGGATTGAACCGAACCACCTCGCACGGAGGGGGATGGAACGGCCGGGTGGATCACAGTTTCACGTCATGCTGGACGATAAAAGGGGAAATGGAAAAGGAGGGCTGTGGGGAGGCACCGTGGAGATACACACGGGCAGTCTCCCACAGGGGCGGATTCATAGGTGAATCAACGCAAGCGTGAACCCTGGAGGGGTCCACTGATGGACGAACCGACGTAAATACGACCGGGACGACCAGGTGGTGGGCTTGGACCTCAGGGAGGCTTCCTACGTAACCTGTATAGAAGACAGGGATCAAAGTCTACGTAGTTCATTCTGTCAGGACTTACGCACTTGGGGCAGCCCGGATGCTGCAAAACTCAGTTGGAAGGGACTTGGACAGAAAGCAGAAGACACCTCGATCCCAGTCAGACCCTCTACTGGCTTCGGCAGTGGGGAGGCGCAATGGAGATACACATGTGCAGCCTCCCACGAGAAATTAGGGGTTTGTAATACCCTGCCCCCGTAGGGAAAAGCCACTCCCATTAAATCGTCCCTAAAGAGGGGCAATCCCGACATCCCTGCAGAGACGAGCGGGTGGGGGCCACATCCAAACCGGGGGGACCCTGCGTGCGGAGCACGGGATCAGGTTGCGGACGGTTTAGCGTCTTGCCAGACGAAGTACAGTTTAACGTCATGTGTTGAGGACGAAGCGGACGGTTTAACGTCTTGCCGGACGAAGTACAGTTTAACGTCATGTGTTGAGGACGAAGCACTTGGCAGTTTAACGTCTTGCAGCGCGGACGATGGGGGCTAGGCAGTTTAACGTCGTGCAGCTTGGACGGATGTGCAGTTTAACGTCATGCTGGACGAATATGCAGTTTAACGTCATGCTGGACGTATGCGCAGTTTAACGTCATGCGGGACGAATGCGCAGTTTAACGTCATGCGGGACGAATGTGCAGTTTAACGTCATGCTGGGCATAGGTTGCCGGACGAAGCACTTGGCAGTTTAACGTCTTGCAGCGCGGACGATGTACAGTTTAACGTCGTGCAGGACGTATATGCAGTTTAACGTCATGCTGGACGAATATGCAGTTTAACGTCATGCTGGACATATGCGCAGTTTAACGTCATGCGGGACGAATGCGCAGTTTAACGTCATGCGGGACGAATGTGCAGTTTAACGTCATGCTGGGCATAGGTTGCCGGACGAAGCACTTGGCAGTTTAACGTCTTGCAGCGCGGACGATGGGTGCATGTCACTTCGCACGAACCTGGAGGGCCGCACGGGAAGACAACGCACGGTGCGGGCACCCGGGATGAGAATCATCGGGTGCCACACAGGCGGGTACCCTTAGGAGGTCAACGGGGACGACCCTGGCAGATTGCGCGCAAAAAGGAAGCTTTGCGCGCAATACTGCGGGCCGGCGCGCAATCGAGGCGGCTGGCGCGCAATTGGGCCAGCGCCTTGCGCGCGGATGCTTGAGAATGCTCACACCGGGCTTCGGATAGCGCGCGGGGGCAACGGCTCATTCTCTAATGAATGGCCACTTGAAAGATGGGGGTGCGCGCAATCGGGCCGGATTGCGCGCACCCCGGGGGCAATTGCGCGCAAGCGGGTTCTTTTGCGCGCAAAGGCCTTAGGGTGAGTTTTTATTCAAATGAAAGGAGCCAGCGGGGATTGCGCGCGAAGGCGGACCCCGAGGCTTTCTTGCGCGAAAGAAAGGAGGTTACCTGAAGTTCGTCATTGCGCGCGGAAGGGGTTGAATTGCGCGCACGAGAGACGTTTCGACTTCCAGCAACCTTTGAAACGTTGGGGGTCGCCTTATATTTATAGGCAACCCCGGGAGCGGAATCCAGGGTGCGAGCGCGAAATTCTCCTCGCGGGCGCGGAATAGGGCGCGGCGCGCAAGGGAGTCGCGCGGACCCGCGGCGCGCAAAATTGCGCGCCGGACCGGCGCATTGCGCGCATCCCGGGGGGGTTTGCGCGCGGAACATCACCTTTGCGCGCGGGCCTCTAAAATTCCGCGCAAGGCCTCCGGGCCCTCCGAAACATCCTTCCGACTCCAAATATGACCTCGCTTTCCGCATCCGGAGCTTCGTTTGGGAACAACGGACTTTTCCGGCGTCTACAATAAGTTAAAAGAAAACATTCTTCTCGTACTTTTGTCGGAAAAGTCAAAAAGTACCTCGTATGAAAAACGACAAAAGATTCCTTTCATATCTTTTATTGAAAACTCACCGAAGGGTAAAATTGGATTTAAAAAATTGTAGGTGGATGTAAATAACATTACATATTGAGGAAACATGGATGTGGATGATAAAATATACCCCAGTAAATTTCAAAGTACAAACAATATCGGATAAAAATGAGATTGTGATATTTCCCTTACCTTAGGTCCGACTTGCTTTGTAAGTGTCTGAACCTCCTGTATAATGATTTAAATCATGTTATTGACTTATTCCAGAATCATATTCATTGTTATTATATCATATATGGTCCACTGATGACTTTATATTACCCGTTCTTTTGTAAATTTATGTTAAAGTAGGGTTTTGGGTAAAATCATCTCATTTGTCGTTCGTGTTTTTAACTTGTAATTATTAATATGATTACTTGGATCATGATTACTTATATCCAGAATTTAAAACATGATTTATATATAATATATATTCATAATATATATATATATAATATATCGATAAATGGAATGAAATACACCATTCATGGAGACGGTAGTCCGTACGTACGCATGAACGCTGTTTTCGTTTCCTTATTGAATTGAATGGAATTAAGTAGATGACATACATATAAATATACATAAATCCAGTATCATTATTATGTCATATATTTCATTAGTACTTATTATATATACTTTATAATCATTCATGAATGGTTAATCATTGAGAATGAATCTCATCGCGTCGTGGAGACGGTAGTCCGTACGTACGCACGAGCGATGATATTGTTCCCATGGTCGTGGAATTGTGTTGAAGTGTATGTATACTATTTCAATATCAATATCAATTTATAATAATAATATATTGTTACTCATTACACCATTATACCCATCCAATTAAGGTGGTGATGGAAAATAGATTACACCACGGCGTGGAGACGGTATTCCGTACGTACGCACGCGCGGTGATTTCCTTTTTCTGTAGGATGGATAGAAGGTTAATTAGAGTTGTTTCATATTTATAATAACATATCATTATATAAGAAATACTGATGTTATTACATTATCATGAAACAACTAAATAAGAAGAAGTTGAAGAAGAAAGAAATTGAAAAAGATCGGTAATGGATATTACCTCTTTTTGACGCTTCTTCACTTAACCTCCACTTAAAGAACTAAGGATGGTCTTTCAAGAAGACCAGGACCTCTATGATGATACTAGGGAAGTGGAGAAGAGATTTTTTCAGGGTTTGGCCGAGCTTGAATGCTCAAATTGGTGTGAGGATGAAAGGGAGGAGGTTCCCTTTTATAAGGGAGGAGAGGGGCATCTTAGGAAAATCTCAAAATATTATTTTATATTAAGGTAAAATTCGGTTTATAATGGTTCCAAATGGTCTTATTTCGAAGATAAAGTGGGGATGGGTCTAAATCCTCTCATCCAATAGGATTTTGACAAGTTTAGGTTATTATTTTAACCTTATCAATTAGATTTAACTCTAAGTTAAATAATTTAACTTTTACCGTGTATTTTTGTTTTCTTACACTATATGGTTAATAAACTTACTATATGAAGCCAAACGAACCCCAAGTTGTTTATTATTAATATATCTATCATTATCTAAGTCATTTGGGCGAACCTTAGATTTTTACAAATTAAATAACAATTAATAATATAATATTTGTTTTAAAAACTAATTCATGTCAATTTTGACACTATTTGGTACATGATTTTTATGAAATTTTTAACAGAATGATAAGTTCGAAACAAGTTACTTAAATCAACAATAACATGTCATATTAACCTATAAAATTAGTTTAAGTCAATAAAAAGTCTCAAATTACATTTATTTGGTCATTTATAACATCAATTATGTTAATATTTTCTTAAAAAGGTAATTACTGCATCATTGTTGTGTCATAAATAAATTAAATTATTTAAAGTATAAAAATTACAAATAAAATACCATTATGTAGGAAATATTTTTATCTTTCTAATTAATATTTATAGTCGAAATTATATTATGTATAACCCTATATTAAAAATGTTTTAGTAAATAAACTTTGATTTTAACTCTTTTAACTCTTCTTTGAATTAAATAATAATAAGTGTCCTAATCTAATCCAAGTGGGCCTAAATGATAATATTTTACACTTAAGGTTGTTTTTGGTCGAGATACACTTTTCTAATAGGATTAGGACATGTTTTAGGGTAATATTAATAGCATTTTTACCCTTAATTGCCCTATTTACTTTTAATCGTGGTAAATAAAAGTAAAAAGTTACTATTCACCAAAAATTATTTTCATCTCATTGAACCACATTTTACTTACTGACATCAACTGTGTCTCTCGAATTTTTGAAATTCCATTCACAGAAGCGGTAAAATTAAGATTTATGAAAAAATTAATTTTTTTAACTACCACTTAGTAGTTTCACTATTCATCAAAAATTGAAGTTTTTCAGAAAAATGCCAAAATTTCACCCTAAACTATAATTGATATTCCGAATTCAAAAATGGTTTCTATTTTACAAAATTCCCAACATATAAGTTTCATTAATTAATTTTATAATTAATTTTCGTTGTCACAACAAATAGCGTGTTTTTAAGAGATAATAACTATCAAAAGATTAACACTTGTTTATGTCTGGTGTAAATGTGAAATTACATCCAATGACCAACATTGTATTGAATTGTAAAAATATATTCTAAATATACTTTAAAACCAATCAAATTAATAATTTATCACTATTAATTATTTTGATTAAAAAAGTTGTTTTTTATTAAAATTTAGTAATTTTCACTATTCATCAGAAAATAAAAGTTATCCGAAAAGTACCAAAATTTCACCTTAGGCAAAATACGATACTCCGAATCCAAAAATGAATTCCATTTTGAGAGATAAAATTTCTAAAATTTTAAAACGTGGTTATTACTATTCATAACGGCTAGTTATAATAATATTTTAATAGCATATCGTTGTTTAGTGAAACTCGGTATTGCGTACTACACACGCTATCGAGGAAGGTCGTGATTGCGTGCAAGGAAAGTCAAGGATGTGTGTTGTGCAAACTCCTTTTGTTGTAGCGTACAACACAAGGCATTAATAAAATTAAAAAGAATATTTTTCATAAAATCTCGGGCTGTTACATTCTACCCCCCTTAAAATGAATTTCGCCCTCAAAATTCGTCGGGGTTATAAATGGTTTACTATTCCAAAGTTTCTTTAATATAAACTCACATCGTAAAAAGGAATACCAAAACTTGGCTTTAAAAACTAAATTATTAAATGTAACGATTACCCAAATAAACTAATCACTGGGTTTCCACATAGGTGAAAATATGGATATGGAAGAGACATCTAACCATCATGTTCTGATGGAGAGTGGTAGAGAACATGGCTATGGAAAAGCCAGTAATCACAAAGCCATAAATTTGTGACGATCTAAGGTACCATCTGATTCATCAGATATAAGATCACTAAGACAACATTTTTGGTTTTCAAGATCATTTCTCTAAAGTTGATGAAATTGGAATTAGAATAAATACTTTTTTGATTTTGGTATAGTCTCACCGTTTGCCGTTCTTTGGACAATTTCCACTTCATCTCTTAAAGAAATGAAGTTGAATTTGTCATTCGTGATGTGTTAGCAGAACATGTGATAGAATGATGGGTCATTCCATCTCTTTCAAACAAAAGGTTAGCAAAAGTTATAAGTCTATCTTATGGTTAATCGTATATGGTTCCAAAAATGAACTTATACTTCATATAGCATACCGCTTAATAAAATAAAACTAGTTTCAACTAACCAGGGACTTCCTGTAGGCCAGTGGTAGGTGATAAAGGCCATTCGCACATCGGTTGTGGGTTCGATTTCCACAGCCTTGTCCGACGCGATGGGCTGTCGCCCGTCCTGCAGGTTGTCCTTTTTCTAAAACTATATTACTATAACATCCCATCAATAATATCGAAAAAACTTCTATCCTTAAACAATACTAACTTATGTCCAACATAATCCATTCTAATCTTTAGGATTATCCATAATACTGCAGTCCACTCTCATAACATAGTGAAAACGATTACCAGAGATTTAATACCATCGTTGATCCCCATATATCATAAGATATGTTTTGTTGGTCACATTCCAAACATTCAAGGTCCTTAATCATGTATTCTCTTGAATACCCATTGAACCTTAGTGAAAACATGAATGTAGTTAAAAGTTAACTCTTTCCACATACCAAAATCCAAAAATTCTATATACTCAAACCATGATATAACCTTCTCCTTATATCAATCATGAGCTCATGAATACAATCAAACACCTCATTATCTTATTATTCCTTCATTATGCGCATATCATCTACTTTACAAAAAATATCTGAATAACATTTCATGGTTACTAGTACCATTAATCATACACTTTAAAAACTTAGGAAATACAATAGTGTAACAATCCTTAGATGTCTCTTTATTCCATAGTACCATGATATTACTTATACAACATTACACTTGATAAACATTTAATCATTCCACTACCTTCTTAAACCATTGACTGAGCTTCAACAATTCTTTCATCTCACATATCATTTGTAGTCTCTTCATCATCATCAACATAAATACTACCCATACGACCATACTGATTATCTTCATGAGACTTTCCCTTAGGGAATTGCTTTGCATAATGCCCGTACATTCCACATTTAAAACATTTAACCATTGTTGATGTCGTAGCAATACCATTATCCTCATCCATGTTGTTAACTGAACCATTTCCTTTGCACTTACTTGCTTTGTGTCCTTCTTTTCCACACCCAAAGCATCTTCTAGTTCCTTTGAAACATTCTCCTTGATGCCTCTTCCCACATTATTTACATAGGGGAAATTGAACTTTCTTTCCTCTATGATCATCATGAAACTCCATCTTTCTCTTATTAGCCGAGTCAGGAAACTTTCCAAATTTTACTTTATTGATCATATTATGATATTGTTGATTCAGCATAATAATGATGTTTGGACTTCCAAATACCATTTCATTATGAAGAATATCATTCCATTGTCCATCATATCCTCCATTATCATGAATCATCTTGTTTCCAGCCATTTTCTAAAACCCAAAAAAGAATAGTGTGAGAGGTAAAAATCATGCTAGGGAAAACAACATAATAAAGGTGGAGTATCCTCAATATCTAACATCTTAGGTTAAATTATATTATCGTTACCGTAGTTCTAGGACTGTATCCTATACGTATACTTATCCTTAGGGACATCCCTAGACATACCTTATAAATATCTCTAGGGATCTCACTAAAGTTCTCGCATCCTAGTTTCCAAAGGTTGACTAAACCTTTCCTCTGATACCAACTGTAAAGACCCGAAGCCTGACGTACAAGGACATTACATTACATTTGCGGAATACTTAGTACATAACAAAAAACACACACACAAGGATCGTAATAGTTTAGTGTCTTTGGAAACTCGGAACGTAATCTTCTAATCATGGTGAAAGATCTTCAATATCTCCCATAAAGATATTCCCTTTTTTTACCTAAAACCTTTATTTATATCCTGGGGAAAAGAAAACATAAAATGGCAAGCTCAAATGCTCAGTAAGGTTAAACAAAAGAAATATCAATCACATCATATACATAAGAACATATCTTTTGGAAATCTTAACCTGCAAAAGAGCTCATAATATCATAACATGGGATAAATCATAGAAGTGAAATGTAATCCCAATAATCACAACTTAAAACATGAAAATTTGTGGCATACACACATAATCATCATTTCTTGTTAGTCAAGACTCATTGCCAAGACTATCTTAGTGGAGAAAGTCCCTTTCTGAACCGAGTCACCCTCGTTTCAGTCCTGTTTCACTGAACCGGTATAACCTACCATTCCAGCCATGTCTATCTCATGAGATATAAAATCTTTACCCAATGCATTGGAGGGAGATATAGGTCCCACCCATCTTTTAATGATACCATTCTTATGTGTGCCACAAAATCATAAACCATACATCATAGCATAACCCATGTAATAAAAATGGGATTCTTAAACAACATGACATCATAAAACAATTCATATAAGATAAAGGAATTAATAAAAATATTTCCATCACAACATAATCAAATCAATGTAATAATATGGATAAAAACATAACCCTTTATTATCTTAGATGGAAAATAATTTGGATAAAACACTTGAACTTCATTCTTGAGGAAAATATCATTTCTACTTCAAAAACTTTTTTTCTTTCTTAACATGTCATAGAATTTTAAACTAAAAGAAGTTGAATAAAAATAAACTTGAAAACTTTTAAGGTAAGCTTCTTGGAAATAATTTTTTTTAAAAATCCATTCATGCCATATAAGTTAAAAGAAAACATTCTTCTCGTACTTTTGTCGGAAAAGTCAAAAAGTACCTCGTATGAAAAACGACAAAAGATTCCTTTCATATCTTTTACTAAAAACTCACCGAAGGGTAAAATTGGATTTAAACAATTGTAGGTGGATGTAAATAACATTACATATTGAGGAAACATGGATGTGGATGATAAAATATACCCCAGTAAATTTCAAAGTACAAACAATCTCGGATAAAAATGAGATTGTGATATTTCCCTTACCTTAGGTCCGACTTTCTTTGTAAGAGTCTGAACCTCCTGTATAATGATTTAAATCATGTTATTGACTTATTCCAGAATCATATTCATTGTTATTATATCATATATGGTCCACTTATGACTTTATATTACCCGTTCTTTTGTAAATTCATGTTAAAGTAGCGTTTTGGGTAAAATCGTCTCATTTGTCGTTCGTGTTTTTAACTTGTAATTATTAATATGATTACTTGGATCATGATTACTTATATCCAGAATGTAAAACATGATTTATATATAATATATATTCATAATATATATATATATATATAACATATCGATAAATGGAATTAAATACACCGTTCATGGAGACGGTAGTCCGTACGTACGCATGAACGCTGTTTTCGTTTCCTTATTGAATTGAATGGAATTAAGTAGATGACATACATATAAATATACATAAATAAATTATCATGATTATTTCAGATATTTCATTAGTACTTATTATATATAATTTATAATCATTCATGAATGGTTAATCATTGATAATGAATCTCATCGCGTCGTGGAGACGGTAGTCCGTACGTACGCACGAGCGATGATATCGTTCCCATGGTCGTGGAATTGTGTTGAAGTGTATGTATACTATTTCAATAACAATATCACTTTATAATAATCATATATAGTTACTCATTACACCATTATACCCATCCAATTAAGTTGGTGACGGAAAATAGATTACACCACGGCGTGGAGACGGTATTCCGTACGTACGCACGCGCGGTGATTTCCTTTTTCCGTAGGATGGATAGAAGATTAATTAGAGTTGTTTCATATTTATAATAACATATCAGTATATAAGAAATACTGATGTTATTACTTTATCATGAAACAACTAAATAAAAAGAAGTTGAAGAAGAAAGAAATTGAAAAAGATAGGTAATGGATATTACCTCTTTTTGACGCGCCTTCACTTAACCTCCACTTAAAGAACTAAGGATGGTCTTTGAAGAATACCAGGACCTCTAGGATGATACTAGGGAAGTGGAGAAGAGATTTTGGCAGGGTTTGGACGAGCTTGAATGCTCAATTTGGTGTGAGGAGGAAAGGGAGGAGGTGCCCTTTTATAAGGGAGGAGAGGGGCATCTTAGGAAAATCTCAAAATATTATTTTATATTAAGGTAAAATTCGGTTTATAATGGTTCCAAATGGTCTTATTTCGAAGATAAAGTGGGGATGGGTCAAATCCTCTAATCCAATAGGATTTAGACAAGTTTAGGTTATTATTTTAACCTTATCAATTAGATTTAACTCTAAGTTAAATAATTTAACTTTTACCGTGTCTTTTTGTTTTCTTACACTATATGGTTAATAAACTTACTATATGAAGCCAAACGAACCCCAAGTTGTTTATTATTAATATATCTATCCTTATATAAGTCATTTGGCCGAACCTTAGATTTTTAGGAATTAAATAACAATTAATAATATAATATTTGTTTTAAAAACTAATTCATGTCAATTTTGACACTATTTGGTACATGATTTTTATGAAATTTTTAACAGAATGATAAGTTCAAACCAAGTTACTTAAATCAACAATCACATGTCATATTAACCTATAAAATTAGTTTAAGTCAATAAAAAGTCTCAAATTACATTTATTTGGGCATTTATAACATCAATTATGTTAATATTTTCTTAAAAAGGTAATTACTGCATCATCGTTGTGTCATAAATAAATTAAATTATTTAAAGTATAAAAATTACAAATAAAATACCATTATGTAGGAAATCTTTTTATATTTCTAATGAATATTTATAGTCGAAATTATATTATTTATAACCCTATATTAAAAATGTTTTAGTAAATAAACTTTGATTTTAACTCTTTTAACTCTTCTTTGAATTAAATAATAATAAATGTCCTAATCTAATCCAAGTGGGCCAAAATGATAATAATTTACACTTAAGGTTGTTTTTGGTCGAGATAAACTTGTCCAATAGGATTAGGACATGTGTTAGGGTAATATTAATATCATTTGTACCCTTAATTACCCTATTTACTTTTAACCGTGGTAAATAAAAGTAAAAAGTTACTATTCACCAAAAATTATTTTCATCTCATTGAACCACATTTTACTTACTGACATCAACCGTGTCTCTCGGATTTTTGAAATTCCATTCACAGAAGCGGTAAAATTAAGATTTATGAAAAAATTAATTTTTTTAACTACCACTTAGTAGTTTAACTATTCATCAAAAATTGAAGTTTTTCAGAAAAATGCCAAAATTTCACCCTAAGCTATAATTGATATTCCAAATTCAAAAATTATTTCTATTTTACAAAATTCCCAACATATAAGTTGCATTAATTAATTTTATAATTAATTTCCACTGTCACAACAAATAGCGTGTTTTTAAGAGATAATAACTATCAAAAGATTAACACTTGTTTATGTCTGGTGTAAATGTGAAATTACATCCAACGACCAACATTGTATTGAATTGTAAAAATATATTCTAAATATACTTTAAAACCACTAAAATTAATAATTTATCACTATTAATTATTTCGATTAAAAAAGTTGTTTTTAATTAAAATTTAGTAATTTTCACTATTCATCAGAAAATAAAAGTTATCCGAAAAGTACCAAAATTTCACTTTAGGCTAAATTCGATACTCCGAATCTAAAAATGAAGTCCATTTTGAGATCTAAAATTTCTAAAATTTTAAAACGTGGTTATTACTATTCATAACGGCTAGTTATAATAATATTTTAATAGCATATCGTTGTTTAGTGAAACTCGGTATTGCGTACTACACACGCTATCGAGGAAGGTCTTGATTGCGTGCAAGGCAAGTCAAGGATGTGTGTTGTGCAAACTCCTTTTGGTGTAGCGTACAACACAAGGCATTAATAAAATTAAAAAGAATATTTTTCATAAAATCTCGGGCTGTTACAGATAATGATTCCCCAAGATACCTATATGATTTATCTAGGATTTCTATGGGATTAAATGATTTTATTTGATAAAAAAGAGTGTTTGTTTCCCATGTGAAAATTATTTATAATGAAAATGATATAATGGTAAAAATTTCATGGGTTTGTATATTTTAAATGTAATAATGGTTTTATTTCTTTTTATATACGTTACAGAGCCTTTTTTATCATCCCATATTTATAAAATGTTTTTCATAGGGTTTAAGGATGGGTAGGGGAAATAAATAATTCAAGTTGAATTTTATGAAGATTTATCATGAAAAGAAATCATGATTTAATCATAAAAATTTCATATTGTAAAAAAAATGGATACTATTCAGAATTTTCCACTTTGTATTATATAGTTAGGTTATGTATGATTTATGGCTAAATTATATAAAACTATAAACATTAAAATATTATCAAATGTAAGATAATGAATTATTGAATAAATAACCAATATTATGTAATGTTTTAAGTTAGGGTCCTTACATTAATATTACCAAGTTAACATGTAAATGTGTCAAATTCACATGTGTAAGAAAATATGAGGAATTTTCTTAAGAGAGGAAGTGGATACTGATTAATGAATTAGTGTTAACTATATCATCAGGTACTGAAGGATTTTAAATATATACTAAATCATAAAATAATAGACTTGGCAATGTCCTTATGTAGAATGAAATATATATTATTTATGCTTTAAGGAAATTGAAAATCCATGAATACAACTATCTAAATCATATCCATGAGTTGATAACGTAATCATTTCTTTGAAAAAATGGAGACACTAACTATATGTAAATAGATGTGATATATATATATATGGTAAAAATGTTTTTGAATTATATGTTATCTGAGAAGGATATTGATATGAATCAAATAAAAAGTTTTAATATCTCATGGATTGTGATTCCTTGATATATTACCTCTCTATGAAGGAAAGAAAGGCGCCTTATGCATCAATCAAGAGATTCCATGGTGTTTTAAAAATGATGAGGATTAAAAATGATTCAATATAATGAAATATAGTAATGAAAAATATACAAATTTTTAGGTAAGGGGAGTCATATTTCCCTTTTCAAAAAATTATTTAACCAACCATAATGGAAATGATAGAATTTCATAGAAGCATGAATAGGACATAGAAATTATGATTATAGTAGTAAATAAATGGATATTGATAGTAATAATATATAATATTGAGTTGTTGATATTTTGGATGAGTTTCTATGTTCCATCCATGATATAGTTGAAATGGAATCTTCTAGAAAAAATCATATAGCTCAAATTTCTCTATACATCTAGGTAGAATAATGAAATATAGGGATTTAGGAGAACATTTTTGGTGGGATGGTATGATGTGGGACATTGTGGACTATGTGACCAGAAGCATGGTATGCCAGTAGGTAAAGTCCTAAAGACACTATCCAATGTGATTCATGAAATATATTCCTACACATATATGGATGTGAGAAAATGTAACAATATATTTTATCACAAGGAACCCAAAGACTATAAGGAAGAACGATACTAGATGGTTCATCATTAATCATCTTATTATTTTCTCTCATTTCTTAGAAATAATTGAATATCTACCCCTTGAGAACCTTGTCCAGGTTAATATAAAATAATTAATAAGGATTCATTGTAAACCTCCATTAATTGTATCTTATCATGATCTTCATTTTTCGTTGAAATTATAGAAGATTCATCAAATGGTTTTCAATACTTAGATATATTTAAGAATTTCATATCATCCTCAGATTGATGGGAAGTCTAAATAGACTATACATACATTGGGATACATGTTTATATCATGTTATCTTGACATCCAAGGTTTGTAGGATTAGTATATAAAATTTGGTATAATTTTTATATAATAATAGCTTCCATTAAATTGTCCATATTTCACCATATAAAGTTTTATGTGGAAAGTGTTTTTGTACTCTAACATGTTCAGAAGAATTTGGAGAAAGAAATATAGTTTACTTAGAGTTTGTGGAGGAGATGATAGTTAAGGTACAGGATATTCATAATCCTATTAAATTAAATTGGAGAGAAAAAAATATCTATGATTATGATCAAGGCATAGACATGGAATTTCCTTTTGGGGATCATGTATTCTTGAGGGTTTCACGATAGAAGGGAGTTTTTAGATTTAGTAGAAGTGGAAAGTTAATATATAGGTACATTAGGCCTTTTGAAATACTATAATGAATTAGAGTTGTAAATTTACAATTTTATATGATACCCAACATTTCTAAATTAAATTAAATCTTTCAAATTTCATTACAGATGAAATACATACCGAATCCAACACAAAAGTACACATATTTGGGAATAGATTTGTTTCCTAACTTGCCTTATAATGAAGAACACATACAGATTATTAAAACTATAGAAAAAGTGTTACTAAACCATACAACTCTATTTTTGAAATTATTTTTTGAGAAATATCAATCTAGAAGAGGAAACCTAAGAGTTTGGATAAGCTATGAGTTAGTAATATCAATATTTTTTCAATAGATGATATATAAACAAATTTAAAGTAAATCATTATTTAAAAATGGGGGAATGTAATTATAGAGTCCCTACTCTAGGATGTCAACACTATATCATTGAATATCACATTATAAGGATACTTTATTCATGAGTATATTTCAAAATATAATTTATCAATGTTAAATTTTGATTTTTAAAAATAAAAATCATTTTTTATTTCATCATAAAAATATTATCTTAAGATTTTATTTTGGGTTTTTTTCTAAAAAAATAGTTTTAGGTGATTAGTTAAAATAAAATTTTAATTAAAACCATGACTCTGATTAAGATATATATCTCTATGATACATTAGGCTGATGTACATTTATGGAAATCAGTACAAGAACTATGGGTTTTTCATCTCATAATCTTCTCTTTGGGATATATTTTTGCATTATGCACATAATTTACCTTATTTGGTATGTATACTACCTAGTTGAAATTATATATCATGAAATGCCATTATTAATTTTATTTTATGATCTATATTATTCCCTCTATTTATTGTTTTTTTATTCAATTGTTACATGGTTCATAAGTCTGGTTTTTATCTTAATTTCCATTATTTGGGACTCATATAGTATTCATTTCCTATTTCTAATTGTATGGTTCAAAAATTTATATGTAATAATATTTCCCACATTACTCATGAAATTTATGGGATTAAAAAATAAATATTATTATTCCTCCCTCATATTCTTCTGATTCAAGAGTTACCAAAACCATTGTAAAACTCAATCTCTTCTATGGTGGAAAAACCATTATTTATTTTGGTAAATAAAAATGTGTGTAGTTTTATAGAAAATACATCCACTTATGGATAGTGAAATATGGATGATGTTGTGGAACATATGAACCTATAGGTAATTACCCCTAAAAAGGTTAGTTGAGTATTGATTCAATCATCACCATGATGTATGATGAGTAGGAAAATGACTGCACACCTAGATAGACACCCTAGGGGGATATTATTTTTAATATCCACACATTATTTATGAAAAATGGTGATGATTTTTTCCTACCATTTACATGGCCTCCTACTAATGAAAACTACTGAACCCGAATATTATCTTCCATGGATAACCAACAAAATTAAAAGTACACTCTCCACTATATTTCATTAATAAGGGTACTTACTATGAATTTGAAAATACACCATAGATTCTAATTATATTATGGTATGTTGTCCTAGATATTCACAGTATTCCATTTAATGAGTTAGAATTTGTTTTCAATATTTTTCATTATATGGATAGAAATTTTTTCATTCTGCTAGTGGTATCTTAGGGAACCAAAATAAAGGTCTTTTTTACTCTTATGGTGAACCAAGGAATTAAATATTAACCATAGATTCTAATTATATCATGGTTTTGTTATATGTTATAATAAGAATGAATCAATTCTGAAGAAATAATAATATATGTAAAGTATGGGTTGTTATAAAACTAATTATAACAAGAAAATCAATTTGTGGAAATAATTACTATAATGAGACTCAATTTCTACAATACGGATAGAATAATTGATGTTATTTTTATAATGAATCTTTTATATATAAAAATATGTATCCCATGCTAGAAACAAAACCAACACACCCACCTTCATCATTTACTCAAGTTCCAAGCTCATTATTTCATACTACCCACTTTTCAATGGGTTTAATTTTATACATAACTTTATTTAAAACCCCATGTACTTCAATAGACCTCATTATAACATCTATGTGAAGCACACATCCAGATTTTATACAAGACATTTAACAACACAAACTACATGATAAATTATAATGATAATGGATTTTTTATTGTCACCCTTAATGAAAAATATTCATGAAATAAATTACATATTCATTTTTTATATCACAAAAATAGATACCTTGATACTCATTTATGTTTGAAATGGTGAATATTTAATTTCTTGGTTCATGTAGGTGGTTTAACTACCCAAATAAGAACGTTTTATACTAATGTATTAGAAAGAGTATAGAGTTATATAAAAATAATATCATATTTTTAGAAGAATAATTTGGTTAATATAGTATCATTATAGTGGATAAAGAAATTTAGAAAGTGTGGAGTTTATAAGGTAATTGAAAAATATTGTAAAGAACTGTGTATTTTCTTTGATGAATTATATAATTCTCAAAATGGGTTTCTTCAAAATTAAGGATTAATGATACCTTGTTGGGAAAAGTGTCTATTAAACATCAATAGAGACTTTAATAGAGGAATTGTGGAATGATATTCAAGAGTGACTGGAATTTAATTTTTGTTTTGTAATGATTATAGAAGGGAGCCTTTTATAGGTGAGTTTTCATTTTCAATTATATAAAAAATTATTCCTTAATTATTATAGTTGTTAATTAAAAAATTAAGTTGATGTAGTGTTCGAAAATAATAGATATTTGTCATGAATCCCCTCATCCAAACAATTTAGAGTTATGGTTTCATGATATTGTAATCCATTTCCTCTTTGTTTAACTCATTTTAATTCATTATACCTTTATCGTGGTCAATCAACTTTAACCTTGATAGAATATTATTTTTTCTTAAAATTATATTTACCTTTATAATTAATTTTTTAATTTTTATTAACAATTTTATCTCCATTTAATCTAATTAAATTAATAAATATTGGAAACTCAACTTTTTAATGGAAATTTATAATATATTTTTTTTTTGAAGAGAATGAATTTCAAAAAAATAATTGTTCCTAATCCAATTTTATATAAATTAAAAATAAATTATGAATTAATATATTTTGTTAAAAATTGAAAAAACTTATTAGAATAATATTTTTAAATTTACAAATTTAATTTATTAATTTAAAAATAAAGAACACTTACAAAAGTTATTCAATGAAAAATAATTCTTTTAAATGTTAAATGAATGAATGATTATTCATTAGACAATATAATCATTAAATTTTATTAATCTAAAAACTCTAACAATTTAAAATTAATGTTTCAAATATACATATATTTTATAAATAAAAGACATGTTTTTTAAAAATTATTTTTGATTAACTCTGAATAAATAAATTATGATTCAGTATAGTTATGTAATTATTTATTTTATTTTATTAATTTATTTTATTAATTTATTTTATTAATTTATTTTAATAAACCTAATATGATTATTCTAATTCATTCTATTAGAATCATTTATTATAAGTCGTAATATTAATAAAAACATATTTTATATAATCAATTTGTTTAGAATAAAATATTTCATCAAAAATAGGCTAGAATCATTTTATTATTTTCCAAAAGAATTTATTTTATTTCAAATAAATTATATATACTGAAATTTTTTATTTTTAATATCTAATTAAACTTCAAAAATATTAACTACACATCAATAATTCTAAACTGGTAACATGTTTACTAGTAATATACTAAAATATTATATACCTTTTAATTACAACCATTAAATAACTATATTACCCCATTGAATCCTATAAATTCAACCTATTATATCTTCAGAAAGCAAACTTCTCATTTTTATATTTTATATTTTGGATTTACAATACATTTTCTCCATTTAATACTTTTTTTTTAATTATAGGTTTACTTCTACTAATGGATATTCTCTATAGAGAAAATGATCCATGGGATTTTCTACTGGTGAAAATATAATTCATTTCAATTTATTTCTCCATTTTAATTTTGTAAATTATAATATATTTAATGATCTATGGAATATAATATATGGTTTTAGGAAAAAATTTTGAAATTATATATAATTAGTGAATAAATTTTTGTTAGTTTTATTCTTATCTTGGGTAACATACTTCCTCCAAAATATTGAATATTTTTTAGTAACGGTAAAATATATTTATGAATTATATACATATATTTTACAACATTTCATTAAATCAAACATTCTAAATCACAAATTTATATATTCCTAAAACCAAAAGGATTAGGGTCTTTGGTGATTTGATACATGAATTCATTATTGTATGTTACCTCATTATTATTCAACCCAAATAATTATCTCATATACTCTCTTTCTTGAAATATAAAACATAATACACTCATTATTTCATGATGAATGCATTCATAATAATGGGGTGAGTTCAATTCTCAGTAATGGAAAAAAATCAATGAGTCATAATGGGGTAGACCATAAGAATGTGTAATCACGTACCCTTGGGATAAATATATGATTAATAAGGAATATCAAACAATTAGAGTTGTATATAAGGTATGATATATAGTTATATACCTTTATAAGAATCATCATGAAATCATATATATACCATTTCATATGAATATGGAATCATGAGACAATTTTCTTGAGCCACATAGAACAATATAGACATATGATATAAACAATATCATAGGTAAACCATAAAATTTGAACATAGTTAAATACAATTAGGTCCATACAAATATTTTTTAACATGCCAATTATGTCCATATAATGAGTTTTGATCATATCAATGAGGACCATATAAAGATTTGTGAACATATTAATATGGTATATGCATAGAGTTTTAAACATATCAATAATTTCTACTTATATAGTTGTTAACATATCGATAAGATCCAAGAATAGAGTTGTGAAAATATCAATAAGGTCTATTCATATAGTTGTGAATAAATCAATAAGGATAACCCATATCAATATATTCCACAAATTGAGTTGTGAATATATCAATATTGTTCATTGTTTTTTAAACGGGATTAATTTTGAATTGGAAAACTAATTCACACTTTTAAAAAATGTATTAAAACATAAAAGGGGTACAATGTTTATATGAGGTGAAAATAGCTTTCACCAGTATCAAAATAATTGAAAATGAAAAAACTAAAAATAGAACAACCTAAAGAAGAGATATAAAAACATTATATAATAGATAATCCATCTCCTCACTGAAAGTGTCTATTCTTACACAACCCAAGATTTTCACCAGAAGTCTACATCATCCAAGCATCTGATAATCTGGCCCAAGCACACAAAAAAACCAAATATCTAGAAACTCAAATGTTGCACCACCGAGAGGACATCAAGAGGGACAAAAATTCATATCTTTCATAAACTTGTAGATTTAATCATCACTACATCTTTATCAATCATACTGAAAATGTCACAAAACCCTGAGATTAAAGGTTGTTGTCCTAGATCAGCCAACATAAAAAATATAAAACCTTCATAAAAGTAAATTATTCCACAGATGAGTAACTAAGCACCGATTGACTAGCCTGACTATATAAATATTCTATCTAATTCAAAGAATACAAAAGTGGAAAAAAACATCTCCATGGTTGATCATCTCTTAGTACATGATCTATAAAAAATTACCAAAAATTACCAAAATCCCATCTTAATAGGTTGGAACAAACATTCTCAAAGAAACATCAAGTCAAACAGACTCAAAGATCTCAAAAGTAGTATCATGGTAAAAGAATCGATTTGAATGGACAATAATTAGCCTAAGGATGATAAATAATCCATCCTCATAAAGAATAAAATAAATATGTGTCATTTCTAGGGAATTTATTTGAAGTTAAAATCCAATTTTTTTAAAATTCCTCCACTACTTTAATGAACATTATCTTTCTAATTTGAAGGTAGGTCTTGGAATATATTTCCCTATTTTTATATTGATAGAAATAAATTGTATCATGCTCCTCCATAAAAGAGACTAGTTCCTACGGTAAGTCCAATTTATCCTTAAATTTATAATAATCCCTCACTATAGAATCTTCATCATCATCATTGTTTTTGTCTTCTGAATTAGCTTCATCATAATATGTAGTCAAATGTTCAAAAACCACAGTCTATGGGGGTGTAATTATTTTAATGATCCAAGAGGCCTCTAAGGATCTCATGACAATAGTTCTCTCAATGTTAGAGTAATATCTAAATTTTTGAGTTTTTTAGTATTTGGAGTGATGAAACCATCCAAAACAACCATTGGTTTGTTACCTTTTTTATCACTTGATTTCAAGAAAGCATCCTTAATCTGATAAAACTTTTTATAATCATCATGTAAAGACTCAGAAATATATGAGTGATCTATATTGTCCTATACATGTGAGGGATGATCCATTTTTGTGGTCTAAATTCAATATGTCTCATACTTATTAAGAACCTCCCTATCCTTATTGTTAAACTGAGAATTACGCACTACCTCCAAGAAACCTGATAGATTAGAAGAATTGATTTGATTATTAGAATAACTAGAAATATTCTTGTAGTAATCCTTATCAAAATTATCTCCCTAATGACCTAACGGAGAAACTTACATCCCTTATTACTCTCCTTTTTCAACCCAATTTGATTTAAAATGTGAAATGGGTCATGCACTATGATTCTTATTCTCAATTCCCTTATTGAATTTCGAGTTTTAAAACATTTTTGGTAGTAAGATAGAATGTTTTCAAATAAAACATCATTAATAAATCCAAAGTCACAATTTTGAATCCAAAAAATGAGATGTAAAATATTATGATATATCAAATTCTATAAAAATTCTATTCATTGAAGGTTGATATAGGTTCTTAGATGAAGTAACTAATTTTAGGGGTTTCCCAATTAAACCAGCAATCAAAAAAAGGGAATCCTACCTAAATAGATGAAAATTAATGACAAGAAATACAAGACAAATATGGACAATAGGGGGATTAGAATCAATGAAAAAATATAGAGAGAATTTCAAAACCTTCATTAAATAGCCATTTAAGGACTACACACCTCTCATCTAAAGCCTATAGTAATCATTTTTAGATGTAAATTATAAAATCACATGTGACGAATTTAGTATAGAGATATGAAAATTCACAAATCCAATATTTTATAGGGTATTTCTGAGGAAGATTCGTGAGGGTATTTATTTTCTAAACTTCCCAAAAAGTAAAAAACTAATATCATAATAGAGGAGATGTACATGTTCCTTTGAGAAGGATATCACTGAGAGACCTCTGTGCCGAAATTTCTTTGAACCAATTTTCAGAGCCTTTAAATCATCATGATCCAGTAGATGATCATGACTAGAGATAATGTTTTTGAATGAGTGAATCTTTTTGTTAGGTTTTATTCTTTTTTTCCTAAGAGAATGTTCTCAATCGCATTCTATATCAAGATATCATTCTAAAAAAGAAGAAAAATAGGTGTAAAATCCAATTCATCAAAGCCATAAAAATAGAGGTCTTGTTTGTAAGACCGGACAGAATAACCAAATACTCATATAAACTGTATTGGCTATAGAAAGTTTTACATTGTGTGTATGAAGGTATAACACGCACCTGGTAATAACCCAATCTCAATTAAATCTTTGAGAAAACACTCTCTCCTCTAATTTGGTCGAAGATATCATCTATTCAAGGTAAGGGATACTGGTTCTTAATAGTAAGCTGATTCAATTTCCAATAATCCACACATATATTGAGGGTTCTATCCACCTTCTTGGTGAAAAGGACTGGTGAACCTTAGGGAGAAGTATTGGGTTATATAAAACCCTTGGCCTTGAATTCCTCTAGTTACCTCTTGAGATTCTACAACTCAGTAATAGCCATCCTGTATGGAGGAATGGATACTGGTACAACTCTAGGAACTTGATAGATAGTAAAATATACCTATATCTCAAGAGGTATTCTGTAAAATTCATTGAGGAAAACTTCCTTAAAACAATCTACTACAGTAAGGAATTCAGTTTGATGTAAACCCTGATCATCCATATAAAATCTATAAATCTAGGTGGCTAGTCCACCTATCCCAAGATGCTCTTGTATAGCTATACCTTCCTAAACATACCAATATCCCATGTGAGTATAATTATCACCCTCTGGTGATTTTAACGGCACCCTACAGTGATAACAATCCACATATGCATGATAGGTGACCAACCAGTCCATCTCGATAATGAAATCAATGATTTTCATCTCAAGTAAAATTAGTTACCATAAGAAAAAATGGTTTTTTACCTCAAGGGGGGATTCCTTGCATTAGTGTACACTCTCTAGTCATAATCCCATTGGAGTGTCAAGTGTCACCATGCCATAGTAGTACTCAATATTAATCCCAAGGATTTCCACAGTAGCCATAGATATGAAGAAATGTGAATCAGCCAAGTCAAATAAATAATACAAAATAGTAGAGGTTACTAGAATAATACCTTCAATATTAGATAGTATAGTTCCCTAATCCTCTAGTGTAGGTTGCACTGAATAAATCAAGCCTGATATATGACTATGTGATGCATCGTGACTACCATGATAATTTTTGTTCTTCTCACACTATATATCTAAATCATGGATATAAAATCCACAATCTCCTCTTATTTCTATATGACTATTAGTACTCCAAATACCTACCTAGAGAGGCTATAATAATCCCTCTCTTGATGGTGGAACTAATATGGATCTTATCCCACTAGGAACAGATGATAATGTCCTGTAAAAAAGATAAATACTCCTTAATATTTAATAGCCTCGGTACTTAAGGGGGTCTCTAGGACACTAGGGCTTCTTATTCCTTGGATTCCCACACTGGTGAAAACTCGTCTAACTATATGTGGGTGTCCCATGGATACCACTTCTCACGCGTGCAGTCTCAACATGTCACTTCCGACCTCTAATCACACCACTAATTTGTCTCGATTCTAAAATGACCTAGCCCACACCGTCTACTTCCCTCAGGTTTTTCTTAGTGATGAGATCTTGGTTCACTATATCATACACAATATTCAACCAATAAAATGTTTACCTGAGATCTAATAGGATTCATAAGGTCGTACCCGAATCATTTCTCTTTCATTATCTTATCAGTAGTATAGATAAGTGAAAAGCATTAAAGCTCTATAAAATGAGCTGAATAGTCCATGATGGACATAGAAACCGACTAAAGGTTCATAAAATCCCTATAAGGATTGGACCTCAGGGTATCAATAAATAAATAATCATATAATCTAGATTGGAAATCCCTCCAAATCACTTCCCGATACTGACCTTCTTAGTTTATAATATCCCACTAACATTTGGTAAATCCAAAAATCATATAAGTATCGAGCTTCAATCTTCTCTCAGGAGGTTTTTCGAGATCCTTAAAAATAGATAAGACTATCTCAAGCCATAACTATGAATCATAGGGTCCACTATCCCCTTAAAAGGTAGGTGGATACTACTACCAAAACTCCCGCATCAACTCTCCCATAAAATGTGTATGTCACAGAGCTCCCTGAATAGTCTATATAAGCTACATAAACTTCCCTAAAAATTGAAAATCATCACCTACATAAATGATAATAGGAGGTGCCACAAGTGGTACTACGAGAATTATCACTGGTGGCTTAGGGCCCACCACCTTTTAAGCATGGTCATCACCACCCTCCTAGCGCATGACTTGAGGAATTCATGGTGGAATAACACTACAAATTCCAAGAACACACCTAAAATAATATTTATCATGATAAATATCATAGATACATAAATAGGATAGGTAAAATTATTTCTATATAATAACCACACTTATTCCTTCTTTTAGATCCTTTATGGGTGGTAGGAACAATTATATAGAACATAAGAGACACTACCTATAGCCCACTACTAAGGTCTGGTTTGGGTCAAGATCTTTTTTTTTGTAAGGGTTTAGGTATACATAGTTTAAATTGAAATATATAGAGGAAAATACAATTTAAATTGAAATTAAAATCCATATTTAATTGGGACTATTTAATTTAAGAATTCAATTTCATTTAATTTCATTATTATTTATATAGAAATTTTCTTTAAAAGTTTGAACTATATGGATCACCACTTTCAATTTATAAGGGCCCATACACCTCATAAATTTACGTTTTATGTCTATTTAAGAACAACCAATCACTTATCAAGTCCCTACATAAAATTTTATAACAATTCATGGACATAGTAATAAAGTACCAAAACATGCTTCAAGCAATGCACCTAGTAATATAAACATGGCATGGAATTTCAATCTTATAATGTTCCTAAAATGATGGATAATCCATGATTACTTTCCATAATGGTCTAAGGAAAATTGAAATTTCTCAATTATATTACTAATAACATCACATATCATGTTCATCACCCAATAGTGGAATCAAATCAACTATAATAGAAAAAATGTAGAAAAACAATTTCATATTTTAGGAAATTTGGATTTTTCATGTACATAGGTTAGCTACTCTCATACATAGATCATTACCAAATTCCAATTCATTACTAATATCCTGTCTATTATCTAAAAATAGGAAGGAAAGAAAATAAACACCTCTTTTACCACTTTATAACATATTGACTTAGATGCCACTAAATGGTACCCCGAGCTGGTGGGAAACATGGCCTCAAGAATGCCTCCTCATATAATAGAGGTTTCCAACTAGAAGTGAGGGTCCAAGGTGGTACAATGGGGAGACTATACCCTCATGATCAGAGTAGAAAAGTTGAGAAATAGATAGATAGATAAATAGCAAAAGCATAATAAATATCTCACAGCATAAGGTAAAGCATCCAAATGTAATAAATTACTAACATTAATAATATCTAGTATCGTATAAAAAATGACGTAATGTCATGTTGTAACAACCCAAACTTTTATCTATGGAATTTATCTCTTCTTATAGTAATGTAATATAGTATAAATTACATAAAATCAGTTATATCCCATATTAATAACTTTATAAATAAAGGATTAGTGAAATAAGAAGTATTTCTAGAAGATAAGGAATCTATAATAATTAAGTAGTAACTTGGCCTTAGGAATATTAATATAAACTTTATAAATAGTAAATAATCCAAATGAATAGTAACCTCACCCATTAAATAATAAATAAAATTTATAAAAGAATGGTATAATTATATATTAGTCTAAGTAAATAAATGTTTTAAAATTTATTAATTAAGTGTTGTCATTTTTGCAAGTCATAAATATTTAATTACACTTTTATGATTAATTTAATAATTAAAAAGAAAACTTATTTTCATAAAATTTATCCATAAATTAATATTTTTATGTCTTATTATTTTAATATAATTTTATGAGACCTAAAGTAATTATTTAATATTTTATAAAATCAGTTGTAATTTTAAAATCTGTATTTTCCAAGTAAATTATGGTTTTAATTAAAAATTAAATTACTCATATTTAGAAAATTATTTTCATAAAATTGAGTTTATTTTTTAATTCTACATGTAGAAAAATGGTTAGGATGAATTTTTTTAATTTTTCTTAAATACTTGAATTTTTTATGAATAGTAAAATATGATAATTTTCGATAAATGCTAAGTACATGAATTTTTTAGTCATTTTTTATGTAAGTATTATGTAAGAAAATTAATATAGAACCATCCTTTATTATTTTAATATATTTATAGATAATAATCATACTATTTATAGTCTTGAGCCAAAATAATAAACTAATGAATATAATATTGAGAAAACACCCCTCTCTGCCACTATAAATACCACCCCTCTTATCCTCACACCTATTAAGCTATGAAACATTCCTAAATTATGCCTAATAAACTTCCCTAGTCCCTCCCACACAACTAGGAGCTCTTTTTCTCATCAAAATACCCAAAACCTTTCCCTAAGGAGGTTCTCAAGGAGGATAAATTCAAGAGGTAAATCCTCCCTCTCTTTCTTTTAATTTCATTTCGATTTCTTCTCTTTTCTTATTCTATACTCACCTCCCTTCATCCAAATGGAATGATAACTCCATTATTTTTGATATAATATAATAATATCATGTTTATAGAATATTAATTATTAAAATTCACCCTCTCTCTCTCTTTTATTTTAAAAATGAAATCGTCTTTTGTGATGTGTCAATTTACCAACATCATGGTCGTTACACTTTTGTTTTCCTTTAACACCTTTAAGGATGTTAGTAAAACCATTAATTGGTTGAAGAAATATTTTAATTTTTATTTTATAACCCATTTTATGTTATGGAACTAACTTATATACATAATAATAAATGATAAAACAAAACAAGTTCATTGTAATAAAAAACCGCCAAAATTTACTTAAAACAATCATCATTGATTTTTTTATAATTATTCATCTTAATTCCATATAAAAAAATTATTTATAAGACCATTAAAACTTATGAAATATCATTAATAACATATAATAACAATTCTGTATATTTATCCTCATTTTATATGAACTTATATTCGTGTATACAAGTGAATCGATCATGGAAACCATGAAAACAAATGCCCTCGAACGATGAAATTAAAATCTATAGCTCATCAAAAATCCCATAAATGAACTTAATAAAACCATAATGAATCAAATTAATGTATAAAATGTTTTTTATTTTTTAATTAATTAATATAATGTGATTATATTTGATATTAAAGTGATGGAATCATTCGGACTCAAGGTAAGGGGAATTCTCAAACCCAACTTTCTTTATTTGGGTTTTCCCGCTTTCACCCCATTTACAATATGGATATTCCTTAAATATAATTTCTTTATTATTATATTACCTTTATGGTATATACATGTTTTCTACAAGAGTTTATGAAAAAATCTATGTTTTCCAAAATAATTATTCTTTCAAAAAACACACCTTTTACTTCTCGATATTGTTTCTTCTTCACTCATGGTTTATGATTATTATATCAAGTATGTTACTCCCTATTTAATTGGTAACTCAATGTTTATTAATGTATTATTATGAAATGAAACACATTTCTTTCAATGGGTTATTATATGTTCAAGATTGATATATGTTCTATGTGGCATGCATGATAATGTAAATGTTGTGATGTGATGGGTGTGCCCAAAATTATATAGCCTAATGTAAATGTTATGATGTGACAGGTGAGCCCAAAATTATATAGCACTCTAATTCATTGGTTAATTTGAATATCCTAATTATATAAAGTGAAATATTAGTGATCTTAATGTTATCTTTGTTCTCAACTATGTGTGGTAGTTGACCACTAAGACATGATGTTTCATTTTTTTGCATTTCCAAGTTCCATTCCTTTTCTTAATGCTTCCTAACACTATTATGATCATATTACTATGTTATGATGATAATTATTATTCTCACCCTTGTTATATTGTTTCATTTTCTTGTCTATTCTCTTAATGGTCTTTTATCTCACCCCTTTTTAATGTATATTCTCAGGTGACTACTTTAACTAAGGAGAATTCACGGTCCAATAAGTATCTAGATAAGAATGAATTAAACAAACGTTTACATTTTATTTTGTAAATGTTATGTATGGTCCTAATTTTACCATGACTCAAAACCTTTGGGTCCTGGTAATTTAATGATTTTATGTTATTTATCATTAAAATGATGTAATATTAATGTAAGAAAAAACAGGTTCACTATAGTTGGTATTAGAGCACAATTTTGTTAGTTTGGGAATTAGGATTAGTGAACCTTGTGAAAACTTTTAGTATGAGACTAAGTATAAGTAAGCACATAAGAAGCTTTTATAAACATATTTATCCCATAATATATGCCTTTAGAGATAATTTTACAAAGGGATAAATTCTTGATGACTTGTTAACTTAAGTATTGTTCTAAAATTTTCAATTTTAGAAATTGGTGGGAACCAGGAGAAACCAGGCCAAAAAAACTGTGAGAGGGACAATGTAGCAATTTCCCAAATAACATCCCTAATGCTTTGGGAGGTGGAGTTTAAAATTTCATAGCGATGTTTACCCATCTATCTCAGGTTATGAACAATAACTTGAATAATGTGGAATGTACGCCTTCACCTAAGAGGGAACAACTGGATATCAAGTGTTTTATGAGGCAAAGATCCACTAGTTGTGGAAAATGTGTCAAATATATGGAGAATATCTTTTTTGTACTTCATTGTTATAAGATGGATAAGTTGAATCTTTCTGTTTAACTTCTAAAAGGAGAGGTTGATCAATGGTGGAATTTGATTAATAACACCATGCTAAAGGATAAAATTGAAGAGATGGAGTGGGAAGACTTTAATATAATGTTTATTAACAAGTATTTCACTTTAAATCTTCATAAAAATACATATAGAGAATTTATAGAGAATAAGAAAAAGGAAGGTGAATATTTCATGGCCTAAGAAGAAAATTTTACAAGGCTTTCAAGGTATGCTTCAGGTTTTGATATCAACAATGATAGAAAAATTGATAGATTATTTAGTGGTTTAAAACCACACATTTGAAAGGCTATTTCAATTCAAGATTTGTGAGTTATGAAGAATCTATTTGATGTGCTCTCAAAGTGAATATAGAGTTTGGATAATGGTCCCATGGCTATGGTGATAAGAAATAAAATATGGAGTTTCAAGCTAGTGGATATAATGAGAAAGGTGGAAAGAAAAATTAACCACCCACATGTCAAAAATGTAGGAAGAAGCATCATGGGAACTATCTCAAAGGGATAGGGAAATTATTAATGTTTGGGAGAGAAGGACACTAAGCTCATTAATGTCTAAAAGGAATTAGAAAGTAGGAAAATGTGGTGGAGGAATGGAGAGAACCACCCATGGTCCAATCCTACAGCTATAGGGAGCAAGGGAACTATGCAATCCAATGCACTAAACCTTAGGTCCTAGAGGGTAATTAGTGTCATCAACCACCTAATACAAAGGATAAAGGCAAGGATTATTCCATCACTGCTATGGAAGTGGATAAAGATAATGAATTTTTACAAGGTACACTTCTTATTCACAAAATAATCACAAAATTCTTATTTGATTCTAGTTTTATGCATTCCTTTATATCTTTCAAGTTTGCTAGAAATATTGAATAAAGGCCCTAAAACCATGAAGTATATATATATATATAAACACCAAGTGGTTCATTCATTGAAACCCAACTGTTGGACTATTCTCATGTTGGTGTGTGTGGAATAATTCTTCTAGAGAATCTCGTAACACTTTTCTTGGTGGAATTCGACGCTATACTAGGGGTGTATTGGATTTCATTATATAGATCATATATCAATTTTTAGGAAAAGGAAATATCTTTTCATATTTTAAACCATCCTATGATCCTCTACAAAATCAAGGAAGATCATGAATCTCCTTTTGAAAATCCTTCAATGGTGTGGGTGTTGATTCCCTATAAAGAATCATACCTCACTAAAATTTTTGAGTCAAAGGAAGTCATAAACCTAAGGTAAATGACTATTGTGATGAAATACAATGATGTATTTCCTAAATTTTTACCTGGACACCCCCTAGTTCATGAGGTAGATTTCTCAATATAATTCATAACCGGAGCTACTCATATCTCAAAGTGTCCCTATAGGATGAATCCTATCAAACTAAAGGATTTAAATAAGCAGTTATAAGAGAATTTGGAAAAAGGTTTTCATATGCCCTTGTGCATCACTTTGGGGTGTGTCGATGCTCTTTGTTAAGAAGAAGGATGGATCAATACAGATGTGTATCAATTATCGGGAATTCAACAAGATCACCATAAATAAAAAGCATCCTCTTACAAGGATTTATGACTTGTTCGATCAGTAATGAAGTGATAAACACTTATCAAAGATGGATCTTCATTCTTGATATCATCATCTAAAGGTGAATAAGGGATATATTCATAAGATTTCCTTCCATACAAGGTATGGCCACTATGAGTTTTTTTATTCCCTTCAGACTTACAAATTCCACTACAATCATTATGGTTTTAATGAATTGAGTCTTTAGACATTACCTCAAAAAATTTAAGGTAGTGTTTATTGATGATATTATCATCTACTCCAAGGTAAAGGAGGAACATGAAGAATATATAAGGCTTGTTTTGGTGACATTAAGGAAGGATAAATTGTATGCCAAGTTCAGAAAGTGTGACTTTTGGATGTAGAAAGTCACATTCTTGGGACATGTGATCATAACTGAGGGAATTTCTATGGATCCTTCAAAAACAAAGGTGATTGATGAATGGACCATACCCTCTAGTTTCATAGAAATCCATAGTTTTCATGGATTAAAAGGGTACTATCGACATTTTTGGAGAAATTTCTCATGATTTTCAAGCCCATTAACTAAGTTAATAAGTAAATGGGTAAAGTATGTCTAGATGGAAGAATGTGAGGAAAGCTTCAAGGAGATAAAGAAGAGCCTGGTCACTACACCTGTACTCACATTACCAAAAAGTGGAGAAAGGTATGTGATACTAAGTGATGATTCCAATAAAGTCTTGGGTTGTGTACTCATGAAAAATGATAATGTGATAGCCCACACCTCATGTCAGTTGAATATACATGAGAAAAACTACCCAAAACATGATCTAGAGATATCAGCTGTGATTTTTTTCTTGAAAATATAGCAGCACTACCTCTATGATGAGAAGTGTGACATATATATCGATCACAATAGCCTAAAGTATATATTCAAACAAAAGGATCTCAACATGCGTCAAAGGATATGGTTAAAGCTAATAAAATACTAAAATTTATCTATTCATTATCATCCTGGAATGGAAAACAAGGTAGCTTATGCTCTTAGTAGAAAAGAACTTTCTACTCTATCTATGTTGTGGATTGATAAAGACCATATCTTCATGGATATGAAAAGGATGTATTAGGAAATCATAACAATAGGGAATACATCCTCCCTTTCCCAAATGGTTTCCCAACCTTCTATCCAAGAGAATATTAAGGAGGCATAAAGGGTTGATATATAGTTACAAAATAATGTGAATGCAATAAAGGAAGGGAAGTTGAAAGAGTTCTTTATCGATAATGATGGTGTGATTTGGTTTTTAACAAGGCTTTGTGTTCCTTCATCACTTGGGATAAAGAAGGAGATATTGGACAATGCACATAGCTCATATTTCTCTATCCAACCTAGGAGTACCAATATGTACCTTGATTTTTTAGAACACTTCTGGTGAGAAAACATGAAGAAAAATATTTCAGAGTATATCTCAAGGTGCTTGATATGTCAGCAAGTTAAAGTAGAGTGATTGAAGTCAAAAGGGATGATGAAACCATTACCTATACCCTTGTGTAAATGGGAGAATGTCACAATGGACTTTATCACTGGTCTCATAAATACACCCAAAGGAAATAATACAATATGGGTTGTGGTGGACCAACTCACCAAGACTGCCCAATTTATTGTTATTCAAGAAGATCTCTCACTTGAATATCTTGCTAAGATATATTCGAAGGAAGTGGTGAGACTACATGGAATTCCACTCTCAAATGTTTATGATCATGATCCTAGGTTCACATCTAAATTCTTGAGGATTCTTTAACATTATTTGAGTACTTAATTAAATTTCAGCATGGCCTATCATCCTTAAACTGATGGCCAATCTAAAAGGACTATTCAGATGCTCAAAGATATGATAAGATCCTGATCTTTATAATTCAAAGTTGGATGGGATCAGAATCTCCCATTAGTTGAGTTCTCATACAAAAATAGCTTCCACTCAAGTATTCATATGGCTCCATATGAAGCTCTATATAGAAAGTGGTGTAGAAATACAACCTGTTGGGATGAAGTTGGTGAAAGAAATATAATTGGACCTAATCTTGTACAAGATATGATAGAGAAGGTTCAATACATCCAGCAACATATCAAAGCTACTCATATTAGGAAAAGGAGTTATGGCAACAACCATTTAAGGGACTTGGAGTTTGACATTGTAGATAAAGTCTTCTTTAGAATGTCACCATGGAAGAAATTCATGTAGTTTGGAAAGAAAGGGAAGTTAAGCCCAAGGTACATTGGCCCCTTTTATATCCTTGATGGTATAGGATCCATGGCCTATCATCTTTCACTTATATCAAATATGGATCAAGTTCACGATGTTTTCCACGTATCACTCTTGGGGAAGTACAAACTAGATCCCTCACATGTAATGAACTCAGAGATGGTACAACTGGAAGATGATCTCTCTTATGAGGAGAAACTGGTAAAGATTCTGGATAGGAGAGATAAGGTTCTACGCAACAAGGAAACCCACATTGTCAAATTGTTGGGGAGGAACCATAAGTATGAAGAAGAAACTTGGGAACCGGAGGAGGAAATGAAGGAGAAGTACCCTCACCTTTTTATGTAAAATGAAATTTCTAGGGTGATATTTCAAAAGGGGGAAGAATGTAATGACCCAAACCTTGTCAATGGAATTTATCCCTTATTATAGTAATTTCATATAATATAAATTACATAAAATAACTTTTAGTCTGTAATTCCCAGGCCCTGGTTACCCAGAGTCAGTGCATTATTACATAACATTGGCATGATCACAAGAGATCAAGTCTCGAAAGGCCGATTAGTTTAGTAGCCTTGGAAGTACTAGATATATACATAAGTTTTACATTACATCATGAAATAAAAAAAATAGCATTATTTCCCCTTTGAACACACTCATATCCTCTGGCATATCCCTACAGGTTAATCGTAATATACTTCTTCACATCCTGGGAAAAATAAAACATAGAAATGGGTGAGCTTAGATGCTCAGAAAGGATAACAATGTAGCAGAAACTATCATAAATAAGCATAAACATTTAAGTCAATGTATAATAAAAACACAAGACTTTTAAACATAAACATCAGCATAATATAGCAAAGATAAATCAAATAATTCCATTTACTTATTCACATGGATATTTTACTATTTGAATAATCGCATGTAATATCAATAGCTAATTTCATAATGATGGAATGCATAATGTCAGACATCATAACCACATAGTCAAGGCCTCGTGCCAAGACTACAAATAATATTTTGTCAAGGACTTTTTATAAAATGCTAGATTATCTCATGAGACCTACTGATGCATCGAGGAGCTATAGCAGGCTCCTCCTATCACTTACTATGTCCAATGCATTCCTCATATGAAAAGGTTAAAACATAACATAAACATTCGTATTAAAACTAGCATACAAAATGTTAATACTTTAACTATAAACCAAGAATGTTATAAGTATAACACATCCATAGTAAAACATATCACAAAACCTTTAATACAATATGGAAGATTTTATAATAATAAATCAACTTCAAAAAAGTGTAAATCCATCAAAGGATGTTGACATAGATGAAATAAAAACTGTTTGAAAGAAATATCTCTTTCAATTTTGAAATCATTTAAAAGTCACATAATTTTAAAAGAAAACATTTATTTAGAAAATATTCTTATAATATTTTAAGGGAATCTTAGAAGGTGTTATAATGGCGGAAAATTGCCACACCCACCGTATAAATTAAAAAACATTCTTACCTTAATTTGTCGAAAAGGTCATAAAGTATCTTGTTTGGAAAATGACAGAAATATTCCTTTCAAAACATTTTATAAAAATTAAAAAAGGGTATAAATGACTTTAACCTATATTCTATAAAATAGTAAAAATGTTTTTAAATACATTTTTATGAAACATGGATGTGGATGATAAAGAAGTCCCAGTAGATACTTACGTATAAACAACCTTGGATAATTAAGAGATTGTAAAATTAACCCTTACCTTGTATTTTTCCGTGGTAGAGGGTACATTAACCTCTTGTATAATAGTTAAATCATTGTTATTAATCTATACAAGAATCACATACATAAATATGATATCAAATATGATTTTCTAATATTGATTTGTTAATGATATTTCAGTAGAATCATTTTTTTGGGTGTTAACTGATTTATTTTCCTTTATTTTTTTTTGTTATGTAAGTCATGTTTTTTATGGATAGGATGTATTTTATTCATATACAGAATTATATTATGTTCTTAAATATTATTTTTAATCATAAAATGAAAATTATTCTTGAATGGTTATGATGGGGAACTAAATCTCATCGCATTGTGGAGACGGTAATCCGTACGTACGCACAAGCGACAATATAATTCAATTAGTAGTGAAATAGTATGTAATTGGATGGTATATTATATATAAATAATCATTAAAATGTTATATTTATAATTTAAATCATTTATACTCATTATTATACACATCCAAATAATTAAGTGTTGAATAACAATCTACACCACGATGTGAAGATGGTAAGTCGTACGTACACATGTATGGTGACTTTGTCATTTATAGGATGGATAGAATAATAAATATGGTTATACCATATGTATAATAACATCTAAGTGCATATAAGTTATTGGAGTCATTATTTTATTAGGTAAACAACAAACAAAGATGAAGTTGAAGAATAAAAGAACTTTAAAAGAGGTGATGAAGTAATTACCTCTTCTTCGGGTTCTTCCTTTTGATTTGAACAAAAGGGATTCTTATGATGGATTTATGATCAAAGTAAGACCTATAGGTTTATTTGAGGGTAGTTGGTAAGATATTTGAGTAGGGTTTTTCTGAGCCAAATGTCTTTGGAGGTGTGATTTTGAGAGAAGTGAAAGTACCCTTTTATAAGAGAGGTGAGGGTCACTTTTGGAAAAGCGTGAAATATTATTTTTTGAAAAAACAATTTTCAGTTTATAATGCCTCCAAATGGATTTATTTAGAGTATAAAGTGTGTATGGGTTGAAATATTCTCAACCAATAGGTTTTAGACAAGTTTATATCACCATATTAACCTTGTCTTTTAGATTTTACTCTTAGTTAAATAGTTTAACTTTTACAATGTCTTCTTGTATTTTTATATTACATGGTTAATAAACTTACTATAAAATGCCAAGAGAACCTCATGTGGTTCATTAATGACATATATATCATTATATTAGCCCTTTTTCTAAACCTTATATTTTTAGGAATATTATATCATTTAATAATATAGTATTTGTTTTAAAAACTCATTTATGTCAATTTTTACACTATTTAGTATTTAGTTTTTTTGAAAGTCATAAAAACTTTAACACTTAGAAAAAAAATTATTTAATCAACCCTAACATGTAATATTAACCTATAAAATTCGTTTAATGTATTAAAAGTCTCAATTTAAATTTATTTTGATATTTATAATATCAATTATTTTAATGTTTCATTAATAAGGTAATTACTGCATTGTCATTGTGTCATAAATAAATTTAATTATTTAATGTCTAAAAATTATAAACAAAATACCATTATGTATGAAATATTTTTTTATTTATAATAAATATTTATAGTGGAATTTATTTTATGTATAACACTATATTAAAAATGTTTTAGTTATTAAAACTTGAATTTAACACTTTTAACTCTTCTTTAAATAAAATATAATAAATGTCCTAATCTAATCCAAGTGGATCAAAAAGGATCATATTTTATTCCTAATGATTGTTTTGGTAGAAGAACACTAGAATTAGGACATGTGTTAGGGTAATTATAATATCATTTTTACCTTTAATTACCCTATTTACTTTTAACCATGGTAAATAAAATTCAAAAGTTACTATTCATCAAAATTTATTTTAATCCTATTGAACCAAATTTTACTTATTAATTTCAATTGTGTTTCTATTATTTTTGAAATTCAATTTTAAGAAGTGGTAAAATTATGTTTTATGTAATTTTGCAAATGTGCCTAGAAGGTGGGTAAAAAATGTTAAAAATCTCAATAAAATTTTATATATCAAATCTTATTATAAAATGACTTCAATAAATTACATTGGAATAATATAGGTATTATGTATCTATTTTGACTTTAAAATAAATTTAAATTAAAAATAATTATTTAAATAAAAATATGGTTTTAAACAATAGTGCAGTGTTTTTCACTATTCATCAAAAATTGAAAGTTTTCAGAAAAATACCAAAAATTCACCCTAATCTAATTTTGATATTCCAAATTCAAAAATGAAGTCCATTTTGAAAATTAAAATTTATAAAATTTCAAAATTTGGGTATCGTTATTCTTAACTCCTTTTTAAACGGCTAGATTGATTAATCGTGATGTGCTAGAACTCGAAGTTGCATACAGTGCAAGCTATTGTATTATTCAAAGAGAAGCATATCATGGAAGCTTGGGGTGTTACATTCTCTCATCCTTCAAATAATTTCATCCTCAAATTTTCTATAATATTACTACATAAAAAGATTTTGGTGGTTCTTCATCATAAGTTCCTCGGGTTCCCATGTTTCCTCTTCCATTTTATGGTTTCTCCATATGACTTTTACCAGGAGAGTCGTCTGGTTTCTCAAAACTTGTTCTATGGTATCAAGAATCCTGATAGGCTCTTCACAATAAGACAGATCAAGTTCTAGTTGTATTTATTCATAGGTTAGTACATGTGTTGGGTCAGGCATGTATTTTCTCAATAGTGATACATGGAACACATCATGATCTTTAAAGAGACTTGGCGGCATTGAAAAATGATAAGCTAAAACTCCAATTCGTTCAAGAATTTCGAAAGGTCCGATGTGCCTGGGACTCAAATTACCCTTCTTAACAAATCATAAAACATCCTTCCATGGAGATACCTTCATAAAAACATGATCTCCCACTTGAAATTCCAAATCCTTCCTTTAGTTATCGGTATATCTATTTTGCCTACTTTGAGCTAATTTTATGTGAGTTTGGATAATCATAACCTTTTCCATTATTTCCTCAACAAGTTCTGGGCCTATGGGTTTTCTTTCACCAACATCATCCTAACAAGTTGGTGTGAAACATCTCTTTCCATATGATCCTTCATATGGTGCCATCTTAATACTTGAATAGAAGCTATTGTTATAGGGAAATCATACCAGAGGTAAATAATGATCCCACATACCTTTAAATTCAAGTAATCAAGATCTCAACATGTCTTCTAAGGTTTGAATAGTCCATTCTGATTGTCCATCAGCTTGAGGGTGGTAGGCAGTGCTCAAACGAAGTTTAGTTTCTAGGTATTTCTAAAGAATTTTCTAGAATATTGATGTAAAACGAGGATTAAGATCAGAAAAAATTGATAGGGGTACTACATGAAGTCTTACAACTTCATTAATATATAGTCTTTCTAAATGTTCAAGTGTTAAATCTTCTCTTATAGCAATAAAATTTTCTAACTTGGTAAGACGATCAACAATGACCCATATTGCATCATTCCTTATAATATTATTTGGTAGCCCCATGACAAAGTCCATCATAATATCATCCCATTTCCATTGAGGTATGGGAAGAGCTTGCAAGACTCCTCCAAGATTTTTTCTTCCATCCTTCACCTATTGATAAACCATAAATCTTGACACATAATCAGTAATCTCCTTCTTCATGTTGTCCCACCAAAAATGTTCCTTCAAATATCTATACATCTTAATTCTTCCAAGGTGTATAGAGAAATTGGAGATATGAGCATCATCAAATAATTTCCTTTTTAGATCTGGTATATTTTAAACACAAATACTCTTCCCAAATTTCAAAATTCCATCTTCATATACAAATTCAATCAATATCCCATCATTCACAACATTAATTTTCTTTTTAAACTCCTCATTATTATTCTGAGAACTTTTTGTCCTTTCTTGTAAAGATGGCTTGGTAACCATTTAGAAAAGTATTGATGTTTCACCTTCCATGAATATTCCCACATCCATCTTTACTAGATCCATGAATATAGGATCCCTTTAAACTCTCATCTTGTTCAAAACTCCATGATCCTTTCGGCTCAAAGCATCTTCCACTTTATTTTCCTTCCCTAGGTGGTAGTGTATAGTGCAATCATAATCCTTTAGTAGTTCAATCCATCTCATTTTCCTCATGTTGAGTTCTTTTTGTGAGAAAACACTACAAGAAAGTTAAACTATACCAACGGTTTAAAACCATTGGTATTAAAGGGAAAATCGTTGGCATACAATATACAAACGGTTATCCAAACCATTGGTAAGTCCGGCATAGGGATAGATATATACAAAAGGTTTATAAATAATTGTTTGTATATGTTTCAAAAAATCACAAATTCCCAATGGTTACCTAGAACTATTGGAATAAATCTATACCAATGGTTTAAAACCATTGGTTTACAAAGTATTCAGTGTTTTACCAATGTTTTTTGAACCTTTGGTATAGGTTTTTTCCCAACGGTTGCAGAAAAACGTTGGTAAAATGAAATACATTGGTATACCTTTCACCCATATACCAACAGTTGTAAACCATTGTTATAGTGTTAAAATTTCTTTCGGTAGTATACCAACAGTTATAAATTGTTGGTATATCATTCACCCAGATTTCACAGTAGTTACTAAACCCAACACCCAGATATACAGAACCCAACACACCTGCAGGAAGCCACAGAATCCAATATCACGTACACACAAAATCTAATATGCAGAAGCCTCCAATATTTCATACAGCAGACTCCAATACACCTACAGTAAATCAAATACACCTGGAGACACAATCCAATACACCTGCATAAAGAATCCAATATTGCATACACTAGAATCCAATATTTCATACATTGTGAAAATTACATTCCATATTCACTAGAAGATAAAACTTTTAGAATAGTCCTTCTAGTCCTAGCAGTTACTTTCCAAACCCTCGCCTTCCACATTACTAAATACTGAAACTGGGTAATAGATAAATGTTTTCTCATTAGTCTTCCAACCAACCTCAAATTCTTAGTCTTGGTAATTTGGTCAGCCAATAAACTATAACCAATAATTGATACCTCTTTTTGGTCCCAGGTGGAGAATATAAATTTATGGAAGTTATATATTACAATTGATAAAACTAATGTGATTCAACATTTGAGACTGGTTATTCGAGGCACTGCATCCATCACTCTAATCCACCCCTACTTCCAGTTTGGTCACCTAATTTTTCTTCCAAAAGGTCTTCCATTTGATGAAAATGAACATGAACGAAATAATTCATGATATAAAATCAAAAAAGAAAAACACTGGGAAATATTTGGTTTAGATGATATAAATATTCTGTCCGAGGGGGATCTCCTTTTGGGATGTCTGGGGGGGCTGTCTAGGGGGTAGGGGCTATCCAGGGGGTAGAGGTTTTCAGGGGGTAGGGGTGTACAGGGGGTGGGGGTGTCTTGGGGGTGGGGGTGTCCAAGGGGGTGGGGCTTCCAGGGGATGGGGGATGTCTAGGGGGTTGGGGCTGTCCAGGGGGTAGGGGGGTCCAGGGGGTGGGGGGCTGTCGAAGGGGTTGGGGGGTTGTCCAAGGGGGTAGGGGGTGTCCAAGAGGTTCTGGGGGGATGGGGGTGTCCAGGGGGTGGGGGATGTCCGGGGGGTTGGGGGATGTCCACGGGGGTAGGGGGTCCATGGGGTGTCTAGGGGGTGGAGGGTATGTCCAGGGTGGTGGGGGGGGCTATACATGGGGGTGTCCAGGGGTGGGGTGGTGTTTAGGGGGTTGGGGGGATTTACAAGGGGTGGGGTGTCCAGGGGGTGGGGATGTCCATGGGGTGGGGTGTCTAGGGGGTGTGGTGGTGTCCATGGGGGTGGGGGCGGTCCAAGGGTTGGGGGTTGTCCAAGGGGGTGGGGTGGTGTTCAAGGGAGTGGGGTGGCTGTCCATGGGGGTGGGGTGTTCAGGGGGGTGGGCTGTCCAGGTGGTGGGGTGGTGTCTAGGAGGGTGGAGGCCATCCAGGGGGTTGGGGGTGTCTGAGGGGGCGGGGGCTATCCAAGGTGGGGGTGTTCCAGGGGGTGAGGTGGTGTCCAGGGGGTGGGGTGGTCCCAGGGGTTGGGGGCTGCCCAAGGGGGTGGGGTGGTGTCCAGGGGGTGGGGGTGGTTATACATGGGTGTGGGGGTGTCTAGGTGGTGGGGGTGTCCAGGTGGTGGGGTGGTGTCTAGGAGGGGTGGGGGCCATCCAAGGGTTGGGGGATGTCAAGGGGTAGGGGGTTGTCCAAGGGGGTGTGGGTGTCCAGGGGGTGGGGGCGGTTCAGGGGGTTGGGGGCTATCCATGGGGGGTGGGGTGGTGTCCAGGGGGTGGGGGCTGTCCAGGGGGTGGGGGCTGTCCATGGGGGTGGAGGTGTCTAGGGGTGGGGGGGTCCGGGTGGTGGGGTGGTGTTTAGGAGGGGTGGGGCTATAATGGTTTTAATAGAATGAATTTCATGTATTTTAAGATCATTGGTATTTTTAAAATGGTTTTGGAATAGTTTTTATTTTAATAGTATGTGTTTCTTTAGGAAAAAATGAATGCTTTTGGTGTGTATGGTAGGAAGGGGGATTTGGTTATTAGGAAATGGATTACAATTTTATTTTGGGACAAAAATACTATATGATTTTTGAAATGGAACCTTAAAAGGTATTTTTATAAATCATTAGGGAGTTTAAAATTGAAAGAAGTCTCTATTATATGATTTTGAAATGGTTTTATGAAGAATTATTTATGATGTATCTTTATCGGATTTGAGATTTTGTGTCCCTTGTTTTAGAATGTTAGATTACTTTACTAAAGGTTTGGTTTTTGATAATTCTTTAGAATTTTACCACTATAAATGAATCCAAAAGTCCATAAGGGGATATCTCAGGCAGTCATTCTTGTGATCCAACTATTTTCTTCCTAGTCTTGGTCTCTACACAAACTCTTGTAGAAGTGGAATACCCATGTTGTTCTCAGATCATTGATTATGCATGGCAGTTTCTAAAATAGAATCCACTATTTTTTATTGGTGATCAAGGATCCCAGGATGCAATGAAGTGGGTAGATATGATTAATATGATCTTTGAGTTGTTAGAAACCCTATAATCCACGGGGGTGGGGGTTGTCCAGGGGGTGGGGGCTGTCCACGTAGGTGGTGGGGCTGTCTAGGGGGCTTGGGGTGTCTAGGGGGTGGGCGGGGCTATCCACGAGGGTGGGGGGCTATCTAGGGGGTACGGGGTGTCTAGGGGGTGGGTGGGGCTGTCCAGGGGGGTACGGGGGTGGGCGGGCTATCCACAGGGGTGGCGGGGCAATCTAGGGGGTCGGGGTGTCTAGGAAGTGGTCAGGGTGTCTAGGGGGATTTCCATGGGGGGAGGGGGTGTCCAGGGGGGTGGGCGGGTAGTCCACAGGTGTGGAAGGGTTGTCAATGGGGGTAGGGCTATCGAGGGGGTAGGGGTGTCCAGGGGGTGGGAGGGATTTCCAAGGGGGTGGGTGGGCTATCCACAGGGGTTGGGGTGCTGTTCAGGGGGTACGGGGTGTCCAGGGGGTGGGTGGGCTATCAACGAGGGTGGTGGGGCTGTCCAGGGGGGTACGAGGTGTCCAAGGAGGTGGGAAGGCTGTCCACGGGGGTGGGGATTTCCATGGGGGTGGGGTCTTTCCAGGGGGTATGGGGTGTCTAGGGGGTGGGTTGGGCTATCCAGGGGTTATGGGGTGTCCGGGGGGTGGGCGAGCTATCCACGAGGGTGGTGGGGCTGTCTAGGGGGTAAAGGGTTTCCAAGGGGTTGGGTGGGCTATCCACGGGGCTGGGCGGGATGTCCATGGGGGTGGTGGGGCTTTCCAAGGGGATGTAGGGTGTCCATGGGGTGGTCAGGGTTGTCCAGGGGGTATGGGGTGTCTAGGGGGATGGGAAGGCTATCAATGGGGGTGGTGGGGCTGCCTGGGGGGTAGGGGTGTCTAGGGGGTGGGCGGGCTGTCCATGGGGGTGGGGGCTGTCCATGGGGGGAGGGGGTGTTTGGGGGGTGGGCAGGCTATCTATGGGGGTGGCGGAGCTGTCGAGGGGGGTAGGGGGTGGGTGGGATATCCACAAGGGTTTGTAGGCTATCCATGAGGGTGGGGGGCTATCCAGGGGGTATGGGGTGTCTAGGGAGTGGGTGGGCTATCCATGAGGGTAGCGGGGTTGTCCAGGGGGTACGAGGTGTACAAGGGGTGGGTGGGCTATCCACGGGGGGTGGGGGGTTTTCCACGAGGGTGGGGGCTATCCAGGTGGAGCACGGGGTGTCCAGGGGGTGGGTGGGGCTGTCCAGGGGCTACAGGGTGTCCAGGGGGTGGGCGGGCTATCCACGGGGGTGGCAGGGCTATCTAGTGGGGTATGGGGTGTACAAGGGGGTGGGCGGGCTGTCCATAGGGGTGGGCGGGATGTCTATGGGGGTGGGGGCTGTTTAGGGGGTATGGGGTGTCCAGGGGGTGGGTGGGCTGTCCATGAGGGTGGTGGGGCTATCCAGGGGGTACGGGGTGTTCAAGGGTGTGGGCGGGCTATCCACGGGGGTGGGGGCTATCCATGGGGGTGGGGTTGTCCAAGGTGGCAAGGGGTGTCCAGGGGGTGGGCGGGGATGTCTGGGGGTAGGGGTGTTTGGGGTCTATCCACGAGGGTGGAGGGGCTGTCCAGGGGGGTAGGGGTGTCCAGGGGTAGGTGGGATGTCCATAGGGGTGGAGGGGCTATCCACGGGGGGTAGGGGTTGTCCAGGGTTTGGTAAGGTTGTCCACGAGGGTGGAGTGGGCTGTCCACGGGGTTGGGGTGCTTTCCAGGGGGCACGGGGTGCATTGGGGGTGGGTGGGGCTATCCAGGGGTACGGGGTGTCCAGGGGGTGGGTGGGTTGTCCACGAGGGTGGTGGGGCTGTCCAGGGGGTATAGGGTGTCCAAGGGGGTCGGTGGGCTATCAATGTGGGTGGCGGTTGTCCACGGGGGTGGGGGATGTCCAGGGGCACGGGGTGTCCAGGGGGTGGGCGGGGCTGTCCAGGGGGTACGAGGTGTCTCGGGGGTGGGCGGGCTATCCACAGGGGTGGCGGGGCTGTCCAGGGGGTACGGGGTGTCCACGAGGGTGGTCGGGCTGTCCATGGGGATGGGAGGGCTGTCCACAAGTTGGGGGCTTTCTAGGGGGTCACAGGGTGTCCAGGGGGGTGGGCGGGGCTATCTAGGGGGTACGGGTTGTCCAGGGGGTGGGAAAGCTATCCACGGGGGGTGGCAGGGTTTTCCAGGGGGTAGGGGTGTCCAGGGGGGTGGCGGGTCTGTCCATGGGGGTGGGGGGCTATCCACAGGGGGAAGAGATGTCTAGGGTGGTGGGCAAGCTATCCATGGGGATGACGGGGCTGTCCAGGGGGGTAGGGGTGTCTAGGGGGTAGGGGTGTTCAAGGGGGGTGGGCGGGCTGTCCACGGGGGTGGTGGTTGTCCATAGGGTTAGGGGATATCTATGGGGTGGGCGTGCTATCCAGGGGGTGAGAGGGGCTATCCAGGGAGGTGGGTGGGGCTGTCCAGGGGGGTACGGGCTATCTAGGGGGTGGGTGGGGCTGTCCACGGGGGTGGCAGGGCTATCCAGGGAGGTATGGGGTGTCCAAAGGGGTGTACGGGCTATCCATGGGGGTGGGAGGGATGTCCACTAGGTTGGGGGCTATCCAGCGGGGCACGGGGTGTCCAGGGGGTGGGCGAGGCTGTCCAAGGGGTACGGGGTGTCCAAGGGGTGGGCAGGCTATCCACGAGGGTGGTAGGGCTATTCAGGGGGTAGGGGTGTCCAGTGGGGGTGGGTGGACTGTCCATGGGCGTGGGGGGCTGTCCACGGGGGGGAGGGGCTATCCAGGGGGGTTAGAAGGCTTTCCACAGGGGTGGTGGGTTTGTCTAGGGGGGTCAGGTGTCTAGGGGGTAGGGGTGTCTAAGGGGGGGGGGTGGGCGGGCTGTCCATAGGGGTGGGGGGTTGTCCACAGGGTAGGGGCTATCCAGGGGGTTGGGCGGGTTTTCTAGGGGGTGGGAGAGGCTATCTAGGGGTGGGCGGGGCTTTCCAGGGGGTACAGGGTGTCCAGGGGGTGGGCAGGGTTGTCCAGGGTGTACGTGGTGTCCAGGGGGTGGGCGGGCTGTCCACGGGGGTGGGCGGGCTGTCCACGGGGGTGGGCGGGCTGTCCACGGGGGTGGGGGGTTGTCCAAGGAGGTGGGGGTGTCCAGGGGGTGGGGTCTATTCACTGGGGTCGTGGGGCTGTCCACAGGGGGAGGGGCTATCTAGGGTGGTGGGCGGGCTATCCACAGGGGTGGTGGGGCTGTCTAGGGGGGTGTGGGGTGTCCAGGGGGCGGGCGGGCTATCCACGAGGGTGGGGGCTGTCTAGGGGAGGGGTGAATCAGTCACAGCAAATCATCAAGTCAAGTTTTATTATTTATAGATAAAAAATAAAGATAACGTGACCTATCTAATCACACATATATTCCGGCACAACAAATCAATAAACATCAAAGGTCAGTAATATCAGTCAAAAATGTGACAGATCATTTTATCCCTCATCACCATCACTATAATCACCATCATCATCAGCCTCACCCTCATCCTCATCGTCATCCCCATCATTGTCCCCTCCCTCGTCAACACCCTCCTGCTCTCCCTCATACTCAGCCTCGGCCTCCTCATTACCCTCCTCCTCCACCTCGCCCTCCTCCTTTCCCTCCTCCAGGTCGGCCTCCTCCTCTCCCTCCTCCTCCTCTGCCTCGGCCTCCTCCTCACCATCATCTCAACCACCACTATAACTGTGACCTAGTGCATCATATATATAATTCATTGATTATATATATTCATCACAAGTTGTGTTAGCCTTTGGTTGATGTGTTGGAAATAAAACTTCCATCAGTTTCATAAAAGCAGTGTTTGCCCTAGCAGACCATTTTGCCGTCTCTTTGGCCCTTTTTCAGCCTACTATACATGTGCCTTAACCTTCTGGAACTTGGTGGCACTACAACTCATACCTGATGAGGTACAATACCTCATCTTAACTATTCTCTTCCCATGTCGGCAGTGTACTCTACCAGGGTGCTCATCTCCCAACACCTGATGTAAGTGATTGTTTGGCCCAAAATTGTCAGTTTCATGGGAATCAAGTGCCTCTAAAGCAACCTGTTACAAATATAAATATATTATTAAGTTACAAAATAGAGATTAAAATTTTAAATCCATGAAGTAAAAATTACAATTGGCTAATGAGTCGGTTCATTAACCGCACTTTCATCTTTCTTCCTTCTACTCAAGCAAAACAATTTTTCTCAAGGCACACATCCTTCTATATTCAATTTATGCCTCTAAAATTACATTGAATATAGGAAACCATAATTAAAAATAAGATACCAATAATTAATTTCATAACTAAAATTATATAACAACTTTATAAATCAAATAATTTATGGAGGAAGAAATATAAAGTGCAATTCGTAAAGAAAATTTATAAACTGTCATATGTGTTGCCTCTCATGATCTGGCATCATAGTACATCCCAATGTGTGGACTTATTTTTTAGCATTAGTGTTTTTTTATTTATTTCATATGAATCCTAAATAAAATTCAATAACTATTATTAATGAAAAACATGAAAATTTTCATTTAAATACCTATAATGTGATTAATACCTTAAATTGACTAGTTCTCCAATGAGTAATCATCCGTAGATACTGTTCTAATGTACAATCATCCATAACAGGGACCGCCTCTAACTATGTGCTCACTCTATCATGTCATCCAATATAAAAACCATGCTTATAAGCTCTTAAAAGCTCGCCTAAATCATTTAGATGTCCTGGCCAAGCACCCTCACCTTCGGGGAAATTAAACCGTAACTGACACCAAAATATTAATTCATATAAATACAAAAAATAATATTTTTCATTAAATACAACAAATTTTTTTACCCATATCTCTACCCAAGATTTATCCTTGACTTTAATTGGTGGCTGTCTCCATGAGAGAGGGCTAACAGGAATGATGTCAGGGTATTTGGAAAGTGTCACAAAAAAACTCCAACATTACCGCCCTAATTTTTCAAAAATTGGACTATCATCATTGTATTAAATCATCAACTGTGTGCAGCAGTTCCACACTACACTCATGCGTGTACGCCCCTGCCCCCACCTCCTATCAGTAGATGTAACTGTTATGAAAGAAAAAAAAATTTATCAATACACGTTATAATGAAAATAAATAATGGTGTAAAAAAAATTTAGGTTTGTATAAGTATACCTACAGTAGTCTGATCAATGGGCACCGCTGGATCTGCAGAAACTGAAGGAACACCCTCTACAGATGGAGTGGGTCCCAATGTATTCTCTGTAGGGATAGACTCTGGAGGATCAGGAGTTGAAGAAGATGGAATATAAAATCCTAGAGTGAAGGAAGAAGAAGTAAAAGAAGATGATAGAGATGGCTGGAAAAATGCTGGATGGGGAGTGGGAATCATCATCGGATATGGTACAGACAGGTGGGGAGGCTCAAATGTAAAGGGTGGTGAAAACATGGGAGGCCTAAATATCTCATGTGTCCTTAATGACACACCAGGATTAGAATGTGGTATGGGTGGTATGTTAGTGGTAGGGGCAGGTTCTAATCGGTTACATCAACCAAATCATCTAGCTCTTGTACCACCCCCCCCCCCATACGAACACCCTGAGTACTGGGACCACTACTAGGTTTCTCATCAAAAAACTATATTCTAATAGATGGATCCTGCAAAAATGTTTAAAAAAATTAATCACATGACATTATATATTATTTAAATATATATATTTGAAATAAAATACTCACTACAGGCACTAGTGGTGGAATTCCCAGCTCAGTCATGCAACGATTGTTGTCCATAATCTGTTTTCATCGCCTCTCTTTAATTGGTTTCATTTCCTACATTTAAAAAAAATATATGGAAGTAAATAGAAAAGGATAAATAATGTGTAACCCAAAAAAGAAAATAAATGAGAGAGAATAGGGGGATTCATGGATAATTTAACTATCCATTGTTTTAGGAGATCTTGAACAGATATATAATGAAGTCAATAAATCGTTCAAGATATAATAAAGAAATTTAATTTTTAGTTGGATGTTTATTTTCTAAGTTTCATCCTTCTTCTAAAATTATGGAACATTGATTTTACCGGATTCATAAGGGGTAAATTAGTTGTCAAAATTAAGAAAAAATTTAATTTCTTTAGCCCAGGTAGATGATGCAGGTTTCAATACATGTTTTGCAGAAGATTACAAACCATCATGTTCATTACCTGTTAAAACATTAAAGAGAGGTCTTAGAGTTATACAAATTTTATACAAATCACAGTTGAAGCATTGAAATGTTCACCAAGTCGGAAATGTTGGTTTCATTGGTTTGAATACAGTTTAATTCCAAATTAGAAAATGAAATTCAAATAAAATTGCAACCAATAAACATTGAAAATTCACATAATAGTCAAGTCGGGTACAACATATTTGTAATCAATATTAAATCAATTTTAATAGTACCAACCTTAACATCCCAAGTTGAGGTAAACCAAATGGATTGAGAACATGAATGGATGATTTTATATATTTCCCACCACAACTTTAGGTTCACAGTCAACTCTAAAAATTGATCTATTAGAGTCATCAAAATTAATAAATGGATTTTTTCCAGTGGTAGTCAGGATGGTGTCAATTCCATCATCACCATCATCAAAAATATGTCTTGTAATTACTTCAATAATGACACCAAATTCAGGTCGAAGATGGTCTTTGACATAAAAAACTTGTTTCACCATTGATGCCAATACATATAGTTCATCGGTAGCAAGATTGAGAGTCATGTCAATTACTCAAAATCCAAAATCATCAATAAATGTGCCCTAACTCATCATCAAATCAAACCACTGTCATTTCATCATTGCGACTCATCCATGATAATAATAATCCAATATTATTATTTTTTCAATGACTCCATAATAACCT